>JAHHZJ010001952.1:0-38572 GCA_021437245.1 Aegilops speltoides
TTAACCGCCGGGGCCCGGGGCTCTGTCGGAGTTACAGGAATGGGGTACCAAGACTTGCACTGCGGCTGCGGCGTGGCTCAAGGAGGCCAACACAGCCCATCTTCATCAGCATAGCTCAAGACCCTCGAGAGCAAGCCTCATGCAGGCGGAGCGGCAAGGAGCTTCCTCGAGCACTGCCTCGTCAGGCTGGCTCATGAGGAGGCGGAGAGTTCAAGGCGGGTACTCGTGAGGTGCCCATGCGCAAGCCATGACGATCAAGGCGCCCGATCGGCGCCGCCACCAGAATGTCCTCCTTTCCTCTTTGGTGCAAAGGAGCAAGCGCGAGCGAGAGCATCAAGCAAAGGCGTCCATTTAGATACTGTGAGACCAAGACCAATAGCGGCTGGAAGGAAGTCATTGGAGCCCAAGCCGGCGTCATCACGAGCCTTTGACAAGAGGACCAACTTTAGTTAGGATAAGTGTACCCGCTGTTCCCCTTCAAGCGGCCAATTGTTGGCGCCCTTCCCGCTTAATATTTGGGAAGAGGCCGGGCCTTTGCCTATAAATAGGACTAGCCACCACGGGTAGAGATCTGGATCCTCATCAAGAAACTAGTAGATAGGCGGCGAACTCCCTCCTAGCAGTCATCGACCAGCCAAACAGACCCTCATGAGGCAGTTCTTCCTTGTATTATTCCTCATCAGCCCAAGAGGCAATCCACCACACCACACACTGGAGTAGGGTATTACACCACAATGGTGGCCTAAACCAGTATAAATCTTGTGTCTCTTGTGCTGTTCTGTTTAGTAGTTTAGGTCCCAGCAATTCGGCGAGGTGCGAGACGGTAGAGGGTTGAATCTCCGCGCGCACCCCAGTGTTCAAACCTCAAGGGTCTGCCGGAACCCGAAATCCGACAAATATACTCACATATAGATGACCTAGTCATCGCCAATTGCTTGATAGATTCTAGTATTGTTTGTGCATGTTTGGCACATATTTCATTTGACATTTTATTGTGTGAGCATGTTGGTTTGCTTATTTTCTCCATTCGAGGACATCCATTTGTTGTTTTGAGTGTCTTGGATTTTATTGGCCAAATGGATGTACAAGAATGCCTAGAACCTTTCTAGCTATATATGCTCTTCTTGTCTCAAATTTTTTCATGCTATATCACAAAAATTGAACAAGTCTTTTTGGACCTCCGGGTGAGGAGCACTGAACCAGCAATCAACAAGGCTGACCTCCAAAACCTTCTTCATGCATTTCAGCCGACCAACCCACTCAACTCGGCGAACGAAATCATAAAGACTGATCTAGGTTTTCATCTCGGTGCTCTGATTAGACCAACTCAGCCCCAATGATTTGCTGTACGCACACAATTGACATCTCGGTGCCACCGATTTGTTCCACTCGGTTGCCACGATATATATATATATATATATATATATATATATATATATATATATATATATATATATATATATATAGCGTGCGATTTGCAAATTTATTCAAGCGTCTCGAACCGCGCCCTTCTGCCACCCCTTTGTCTCCAAATCATCATTGCGTCTCCTGGCACCTTCGCCGCAGGAATCGCTATGATCAGCGGAATCTTCTCCGCCATTGCCACCGTAGAGGATCTCCATCGAGTTAGGGTGAGATTTGATCTCCTCGTTCTTCTATTTCTCCGATTCAATGCAGAAGGATAATGCCATATATCTTGCCATGATTGCAATACTTCTATCCACAGTTAGTTCCTTAGAATAGATATGAGCAAAAATTTAGGGTTAGGTTTCATGACGCATCTCGGCGACCGAATAGGAATTTTGGTCCCACCAATTTGGCGTGCTCTTGCAAGTACAACTTGGTTCCACCAAAGCGTACTATCGGTGAGACCTAAAGTAAAGTTTCGTTGAAACCCTAGTAACTCGGGCCACCTAACCCCATCTCGGTCCAACCGAAAGTGAGTGTTTTTGTTTTGTGCCTTGTGTCACCCAAATGGTGAATCGGTGCTCCGAAATGCATTCTGTGAATACCTAGAAATAAAGTTTGAGCTCAAGTTTTTGCAAAACTATCTGGTTTTGTGATAACTCATCTACTCTACCCATACCCATATATTCATAGAATTACATTTGCAAGATGTCAAGTGCTAGTGGCCAGGTCGAGAATCAGTCGAGCGAATGTTGATCTTAGTGAGGGCTCTAGTCCCAATGAGAGCTATGATGAAGGCAGCATAAGCACCCGAGCAATTTTCAAAGGCTGCCACTAAATCTAAGAAGAAGAGAACCTCATACAATGAGGATGAAAACTTTATGGCAGATGAGGCTACTTCCAAGAGAAAGAGTGTGCTAAAGAAAGTGTATGGTGCAACAGCTACCTCCAAGCCAAGTGCCAAATCTGAGGATAGCGGTGAGAAAAGTTCCTAAGTCAAAAGTGACAAGTCCTCAACTCCACAGAAACTATGACCTTCACACTTGAAGAGCAAAGTGATCTTGAGGCTGCTCGGGGAAGAAGAAGAAAGGGAAAGAGAGGGTGAAGAAGACTATTGCTAGTGCCATTGGAAGACTCTCCATAATGATTGATGATGAGGAGGAGGAGGAATGATAACCCACAAGTATAGGGATTGCAACAGTTTTCAAGGGTAGAATATTCAACCCAAATTTATAGTTCGACACAAGGGAGTCAAACAATATTTGAAGGTATTAGCAGTGAGTTGTCAATTCAACCACACACGGTTTAATTATCTGCAGCAAAGTGATTAGTAGACAGTAGTATGATAGTTTTGATGATAGCTAGCAGTAATGACGATACTTGATAGATGATAGCGTGATATTGTAGCGACAATGATAGCGATTACTGTGATAGTAACTTAAGAACAATATATGATAAATTTGTAGGCATTGGATCGGTGACTTGTTGGATGATATTCATCATGTGACAGTTATAACCTAAGCGATCGACACTAGCTCCAGTTCATCGATATAATGTAGGCATGTATTCCATAAATAGTCATATGTGCTTTATTAAAAGAACTTGCATGACATCTTTTGTCCTACCCTCCGTGGCAGCGAGTCCATAATGAAACTAAGGGATATTAAGGCCTCCTTTTAATAGAAGCTGGAACAAAGCATTAACACATAGTGAATACATGAACTCCTCAAACTACGGTCATCACCGAGAGTGGGCGGTTGTTGTCACTACGGGGTTGTCGGATCATAACGTAGTAGGTGACTATAACTTGCAAGATCGGATCTAAAACATGGATATAATGATGAATTCATAAACGGTTCAGATCTGAGTTCATGGCACCCGGGCCCAAAGTGACAAGCATTAAGCATAGCAAAGTCATAGCAATATCAATCTAAGAACATAGTGGATACTAGGGATCAGACCCTAACAAAACTAACTCGATTACATGATGAATCTCATCCAACTTCTCACCAACCAGCGAGCCTACGAAGGAATTACTCACTCGGTGGGGAGCATCATGGAATTAGCAATGGAGATGGGTTGGTGATGACGAAGAATGAAGATCCCCTCTCGGGCCCCAGCAGGACTCAGACCTGCCCTCCAGGAAGAATAGGGCTTGGCGCGGATCCGTCTCGGGGATGCAATAATTCTTTGTCCTTGATTTTTTGGAAATATGTGACTTTATAGTATTAGGAGGTCGTTTGGGGCGCAAGTGGGGACAACCCACAGGCGGGCTAGGAGAGGCGCCCTAGTGGGTTGTCCTAGGTGGTGAGGAGTCTGGACTAGGGGTGTCAGGATAGCGAACTATCATCATTGGCGGACTCCAAGACTATGAAGATACAAGATTGAAGACTTCGTCCGTGTCAGGATGGGACTTTCCTTGGCGTGGAAGGCAAGCTGGCGTCTGGATATGTAGATATCCTACCATTGTAACCGACTCTGCGTAATCCTAGCCCTCTTGGTGTCTATATAAACCGAGAGGGTTTTAGTCGTGGGGCGAACAACAATCATACCATAGGCTAGCTTCTAGGGTTTAGCCTCCTTGATCTCATGGTAGATCTACTCTTGTACTACCCATATCATCAATATCAATCAAGCGGGGTAGGGTTTGACCTCCATCAAGAGGGCGAACCTAGGTAAAAACATCGTGTCCCTTGTCTCCTGTTACCATCCGCCTAGATGCGATTCAGGACCCCCTACCGAGATTCGCCGGTTTTGACACGGCATTGGTGCTTTCATTGAGGTTCCTCTATGTCGTCACCCATAGGCCGATGGCTCCTTCGATCATCAACAACGGCGTGGTCGAGGTGAGACTTTTCTTCCGGACAGATCTTAGTGATGGCGGCTTTGCTGCGGGCAATTCACTTGGCCATCTGGAGCGATCGGAAGCTTCGCCTAGCCATCATGTCGTTTGGAAGTTTGAACTATCGGCCGACATCGCGAAAACTTGATCTTGACGGATTCGAGCCCCGTAGCCGCGCTTTCACGATGAGCATGATTTAGCTCTGCTGCGGACAATGCCACAGAGGCGCGCATAGGAGTCCGCTCGACCCTTAACTTCGAGCCGACTCGCGATCGAGATGGGTGGCTAGACACCGCCTCGAGGGCTGCTACCTCTCTGGCGATGGAGCGAATACCGACCCTATCCCTTGTGAAGCTCGTGACTCGGGTGCGGGACTGTTCTCCGGACCCCAAACCATCAGCGCCTGCAATCGAACCTGATTGGGCGCCCGATCGTTGAGTTCACCGCTGCGGACATCTTTTAGCACTCACCTTTCGGCGACATCCTGAATTTGCAAAAGTATCTCTCTTTATCGGAGAGCCTGGCGGATTCTGTCGGGATGGTTGGGATGCGGACGGCGAAGAAATTCAAAGCCCCCAATACCCACTTTGTAGCCGACTCGCGACAAGCATGCTGAACCGACTCGAGACATCGGCCGGTATGGACGGCGATTGGGAGAGCGACCAGAACCAGCGCCAGCGGGGCACTAAAGCTACCTCGTCAAGCGACATATACATGGTGGACATCCCAAAGGATGGGAATGGCGATGGAATAGCGGAGGATGACCCCTCAAGAAACAGCCTAAGCGCCGCGACACGGCGCCCGCTCTAAATCCGCCACAGCAAAAATGGAATTCGGCTCCATGATTCAATAAAACCCGGACATTGCGAAGACAACCCCTCCGGCAAGATTCAGCACGGGAGGATGGAGAAGCCAGCCCTCGTGAGAGCAACAGACAAAGAGGTAGAGGGCGATAATTACATGCCTCCCTCCAGGAGCGAGGCAAGCCTCGGCGGCAGCAATTTGTGTGCTGAGGATCCCGTCGAACAAGAGCATTTCAAGCGCGGGCTTATGGCCACAACAAGCAGCCTCAAGAAAAAGCAGACGACTTAGAGCTGATCAAGATTTGCTAGCCGACACATGGATGAAGTCCTTGCGCGAAGAGTACAAACTTCGACGCCTCTCCAAGCTACCCCAAGCATAGCTGCTGCCACGATTAGAGGAGGAAGCATATAAACCTACATCACCGGCGCTGTCGACCAACGGCCACCTGTGCCCTGCGAAGAAGGCCTCTAGGCCCTTCACTAAAGCCGCACCGGATGCTCGAAAAGTACAAAGCCACGGGGAATCGCGGACTTGCGAGACATATTGGAGGATAAGGCAAGACAAACAAGATTGATCTCTGGATCGCGTGGGCTCCCCATGATATGCGGCGACAACGCCGCGGTGGATATGGCAATTCGGCGGGCGAACACGATGAACAAAGCTCGCTTGAGCTGCGTCGTGATATAATATCTGAGCGCGCACACCACTATGCTTCACGGATGAAGTAATGGATCATCAAATCCCGAAGGGTTCAAACCCATGAACATTGAATCCTCGATGGCACAGCGGATCCCGCAATTTGGATCGAAGACTATCTCCTTCATATCCACATGGCCACGGTGATGATCTTCACGCCATCAAATACCTCCCTCAAGCTTAAAGAATAGCTCAGCGGCTCAACACTTGCCGCAGAATCAATTGGGTGTTGGGAGGACTGGGCGCATTCATGATAACTTCCGGGAACATATGTGCGACCACCGACGCCGATGACCTAAGCCACATAATTCAGCAGCCGAGGACGAATCGGCGGACAATTACGGACACGGTTCTTAACCAAGAAAAATCAAATCGTCATTGTCCGGATCAGAGGCCCTTGCAGCCTACAAACACAACATCGGCGATGAATGAAGCCGGCACCTAGGGCAGGAGAAGCCAAAATCAATGGCAACCCTCATCGCTCATGACCAGCTACATTAGGAGAAGACAGTGGCTATTACAGTAACAACCTAACCAAAAACTCGGTAGTTCGGATACCAAAGATAGCAATGGCGGTCGCGTCGCAATAAGCATAAGCGCGCGTGCGGCGATAATACTAAAGATCGGCGGTCAGCGCCCGGATTCAAAGGCTCTAAACCGGTCGTGGAAAAATCCATTCAAAGAACTACTCGGGCCCGTCCAATTTGGACGGATACTCGATCGCTTGTGCGGATACGGCACCCAACCAGCTAATCACACCACGTGATTGTTGGGTGTTCAAGCGAGCGAGGAAAGTTAATCGCGAAAGCAATGACAAGGGGCTACATAGCGATGACAAGGAGGAGACACGGCCCGAACAATAGAGGACGAAGGTTTCCCCCACAAGTGCGGACGGGAACATGATATCATAACCCACATACCCAAAAGGGAGGCGAGCGTCGCTCGAGGGCATATCTGTGATGGAGCGTCGTCCCAAAGTTCAATCCGTGGTCCTCTGCCCGATCACTTTTGATCGAAGGACCACCCGATATCCGGCCACGGTTTTTGCGTGGTTCTAGACCCAATCGTCGGCGTATTTCACCTCACTAGAGTCACGATGGGGGCGGCGGCAATAAACCTGCTTTATCGGGATCATGCGGCCAAAGATGGGCATAGACCCTCAAAGTTAAACCCACAAAAGCGACCTTCAAAGGCGTCATACCAGTGTAAGGCCAATTGTATCGGCTCAGTCACACTTGAAGTGGTCGGGATCCCGGGTAACTTCGAGCGAGAAGTTAATCTTGACATAGTCCGTTCCGGCGGCTATCATTCCTTGCTTTCAACGAACCGCATTTGCAAAGTTCAATGCGGTGCCGTCTACTACATACCTCAAGCTCAAGATGCAGGGCCCTCGAGTCATGGCGGTCAGCGGAAACATGAACACTCTCTCGAATGGAGAGCATCTGGGCTCTTCGGCGGAAGTGCGAGAACCTCTTAAACAATTCTCGAGTCCGGCGTTAAGGGCCGGACACCGTCAGCGGCGCTGGGTAACCTACAACAAGACCAGCTAGGCGTTAGAGCATGCGTAGCAATGCGGCTAACTGACCCTCAAAAATCGAGACCGGTACCAAGCGTACATCATTACGCTCTGGAAATACCATGGGCATAGGGAGGAGCACGACCCACCATGCAGACCACACGGGGCTCCCAAGCATGTCATCCTTTTTCTTTTTTTCTTATCCTCAAGACTCCGTTTGCGAAGCCTGTCGCATAGACTGGAACTCATGATGCAACAGCCGGGGAAGGAAAAAGCTACGATGGTATCAAGTGGTCTCCATTGAGCATTATACCTGTTTTATACACCATTCCCAACCTACCCCTAGAGGGACATTTAAATAGTCCCACCCCGCTTTCGCACTATTTGTAAAACCTGCATTCATTGCAGCATTTTTTGAATAAACATTGCATTGCTTTTACCTATCATTCATTCCTTTTTATATGTTCACTTATGACATTTACCGTGCCTTTAGTGCGGCCAAATACCGAGGGCTTAAGTTCCCCTTAGGTGTGATAAGTCCGAACACTTTAACAAGTCGGCACCGAACTTATAGCATTATATGCATCTCCGAATCATGTCTTGGGTCAATAGTTGTGTTTTCGGCTCCCATGTTTTGGTACCTTCGTTCCGTTATATCGGGTAAGGGTATTTGGGAAGGCCCCTGCGTGTGCCCAGTTGAGCTAATCCCTCGGTGGAAAAGCTAAAAGGCCGTCATGATGGGGGGAGGCAGTCTTGAAGGTTTTCGGTCCCTAAAGACTTATCTTTTTAGGCGAGGGGCCTTTGTCGGGGCGTGGATAGGCCCTGAATTGACCCAACACTGGGGGCTTGGATTTAAAATTAAAATTCTATGGCTAAGTAAGTGTTCAAGCATTATAAGTCCGGTTGCCTCGTTCATTGTGTTGGCGCCCTCCCTAGAAGGACCCAAAAATGGGAACAAGAGCTCAAGTTTATCCTAAACACCCCCTTTCGTGAGAAATGAAAACGACTTGCCATCTCTTAGATTTGATAACGCCGCGGTAATATTTTAAATTAACAAGCGTTGCTTAAGCATATGAACAAAGTTTTCAAGTAGGATAACAAAATCTTAGTCTACTCAAAAATTACATCTTTGGAGCATTCACCAATAATCGGGCACCCTTAGACACCCTTATAATACATCTCGGGCGTCCGATACTCCTTGCCGGTGGCGGTCTCACAAGCTTCTCGGGCCCATCTTGCCCATGCACCTTAAGCGGGGCAGGGGGACAGGCCCTCGTCTGAGGTGCTTGATGACATCAACCCATGGGCGTCCCCGGCCGCCAGGATCGAAGTAGCTCGGGGCTGCTTCTTTAGGCCCGGCCGAACTGAGACCCTTCATGGCCTGTTGGCCACCTTGTGGACTCGACCTCTTGACTAGTTGCTCGGGGCGGATGTGCCTCGGCATCTTGAGCAGAACACCTTTAATCAAGCTCCCTCCTCGGCTCTGGGGCGCGCCCGGACCGCTTCTGAGGCGATCTGCGGCTCTGGAGAAACTCGAGTTGATAATAACAAAAATTCACTTTTAATGCTTGCTGCATGAAGAATGCCTTACCGCCGCTTCTTCTTTACTTCCGGGGGCCTTCACGGCCTTGCGGCTTTGCACTTTCAAAAGCAGCCCGGACTCTTGAGTTTTGAGTCACGCTCCAAACTCCGTGTTTTTCCACAGGCCTTCTTGCCACCCCCCACCGCGCCTCCACTTCTCTCGCTGGCGCGTTTGCATTCGTTGGGGACACCGCCTCCTTCAAGGTCGCCACCTGTTGGCCTAGTACCCACATTATTCTTGTCATTTTTTTTGGCAAATCCTTTTCTATAAGGTACAACTTTTAAGGTGTTACTTCCTTCCTTGTCCTCGAGCTTCTTCTTGGGGCAGCTTCGATCTCGGACCCTCGAGGCTCTGCTTCAAAATTGACCTCCCGGATAGCGGGAGGTTGGCCTTTGCATTCCCATTTGACATATTTGTGTTAGACTCCTGCGTATATCTTTTTAGATCCTCGGTTGGCTTTTCTTTCCGAACACAAGGAGCATTAGGGGCTCTTCTTCGGTACTATTTTTACAATCCTAATCACATACCTCAAAAGCTTTAGAAGGTGGCGAGCTTGTCGGCCGCTTCTTGGCGAGTGAACCTTGAATCACCGCCTCATGGCGATGCGGTGTTCTCCGATGATGGAAGCGCGTTGGCGCCTCCGAAATTATCCGGCGCCTCGGTTGGGCGGAGGCGCGGCGTCTTGTCTTGCCCTTCTCACAAGGGCCGCCGGACTCGGAACCAAGGGTTCCGTCGAGTCGGTCCAAATCGAAGTTTGCCTGCGGCACCTCGGGCCTCCTCCTCTGGCGTGTCCCCTTAGGACCCCACCTGGCGTCGTCTGCATCAGCGGGGAGGCGGTCGAAAGTGAAGTGCTATTCACATCCGCGAACCCAGGACCCTCGACAAAGTGGGGGAGATCGTCCTGGGCGGACTACATGGTTGTATCTTGGCGTTAGAAAACACTATGTGGCGAAGGAAAAATTATAAGCTATTCGGAATCCGGACACTTACGATCTCGCGGCTTTGGCCTCGAGGCCCTCCTCTTCGCCCTCGTCGGCATTGGTGGAATAGTCGGGAAGGGTCCTTCCTTTCTTGGACCCTTGGCCTCCCGTTAGAAGCCTTCCTCTTCTTCTCCCCCGGGAGAGGGCCTCTTTCTTCGTCACGGCCGTTTTTCAATAAAATATTTATTGAAAGACCGATCTTTATGTCGATGTGAGGAAAAATCCTCCTCCTTTGGTAGACAAACTTTGGTACAATAAGCCGATGCATTAATATATTACGGGGGTTGAGCTGAAATCGCAACAATTATTACAACCAATAATTATACATATGGCGGATATGGCACAATGGTGGGGGTGGCAATACTTGACTCGAGATAAAAGTGGTTGGGTGGAGTAAACGATTGGGTGGGTAGCAATACTACTACTGGTGGCTCATCGACATCGAGGTGAGGCTCGATGAATTTTATTTTAGTAGCGAGCGGTTATAAACGATGACCAAAACCGTTCATACGAGATGAGGACTCCTCTAAGCGTCGGACTGCTATCGAACTCCTCATCCATGAGATCGCCTTTCCGACATCGGCCAAATCAACAAGCGGTGAGTACTTTGAAAGTACTCACAAGACATTCGGACAAGAGATATAACAAATGCATGCATGAATCGTCATGAGTATTTTAACAAGGGCACATTTAATTCATAAAGACAAGTCGGGTAAAATGGGAGTGGGGTAGCCTCGAAAAAAAGTAGCGTCAAATTATGCAGCGGCGCCTCAAAGGAAGATATATAAATAAAACATGCGATGGGCGTCTGCGACACCACAAAAGGGCTTATAAAAAATAAATAATAACAATGCGATCGGATTCGGGGGTAATAAAGGGCTTATAAAAATAAATAATAACAATGCAGATCGGACGTCGGCGGCGTCACATAAAGACTTATAACAAAATAAATAATAATGATGCAGTGGACGTCGGCGGCGTCACATAAAGCTTATACGAAATAAATAATAACCGCCGTTCGGACGTCGGCGGCGTCACATAAAGACTTAACAAATAAATAATAAGGTTGCGATGGACGTCGGCGATGTCACATAAAGGGCTTATAGTTCATTGTCATAATGTGGGATTAATGTACCGAAAAAATATTCCACGGATGGTTAGGTTAGTCCTTACAAGACAACATTAAAAACTTCCACTCCTTTAGCAGGGGTTCTTGCCATCAAAAGTTAGAAGATAAAAGGACCGGGCGGGTCATGGATGGATGTTGAAATGGGGGTTGACTCTGCGAGTTTGTACTAAAATACCCACAGCAGTTCCGTAGTCATGAGAGACTAGTTCCGTTTATGGTATTGGAAGAAACACAACAACGTTTACACCCCATCCACTTCCGTTGCGGGAATCACCCTTGCAGCGTTCAAAAAAACTTTGAGGCGGGGAGATCACACACTCGAATAGCATGGGATCAAATTTATATATCCGGCGCTCTAAGGGTGCCCCTCTCGGTCCCAAGGAAACACCCATCCCGACGGATGAAAGGCTTTAATCAGGGCCATGGAACCTTCATCGGCCTCTCCATTTGGTGTGTGGAAGTGGTTTACATCTTACTAAACCATATCCCTTCGGAAACATGTGGCGATCTGGAAAAAAAATGAGCGGAGTTGATCAGTCAACAAACATCTTGGCATAAAGGCCATTTACAACACTACCATCTTAGCCATCTTCATGCCCCTGGCCATCAACCTCATCTCCATGAACTCATGGATTTCGTAAGTCATTTGTCTCGCTTTTCATGAAAAAAAATTTATGGGATGCTTATGAACATGTCAAAACTATTTAATGCAAACATGCCAAGACCTCATCATATCAAAAGTTCAAACATGCCCTGCTTTCGGATAGTGGGGCCTAGTTAAAGCGAGTTGCGTCTCCTTACCACCTTGGTATCTCGGTACACAAAATACACGCTATTAAATACCGTGGGGAAGAAATTGATCCAAATATTTTTCAAATAAATATGATAAAAAACTAGACAAAAATTTGAAGAAAGGGAAAAAGAATCACTCAAAATTCCTTTCGATAAAAAGTTATAAAGGTTTTAACCCAAGGGCCCATCTGTAATGAAACAAAAAGTTTCGAGGGCTCCTTATAAAAGAAAGCAGTTCTAAATCAGCCCGGAGGGGGCGTCTTTGGCGAAAGCCTTGAAAACAATTTGTTTAAAAAATTTGGAGGTGGGGTGGGCTCCACACGGGTTTGAAAATCAAAAATGAGGAGGGCCAGGCCCCGGGAGTCGATGGTGGGCCGCGATCGGCGGGGGGATCGGAGAGTACCTCTGTTCAAGGCACCATTCAGCGTCGGGAGGTGGAAGTGGTTGGCCAATCTTTTGTGGAGGGGCCCTTGCTCCGGGGGCCAGTTGACGGGGATGGAGCTCACGGAGGGCCAAGTTCAAATTGGAGGGGTTAGACCTCGGTAGCTAGAGGGGGTGGGGGGTTTGGGCACGGAGGCGCCTCAGGAGTGAATCAAGGTGGAGGCGGGGCAGGCGGCAGTTGGGAAGAGACCTCCTTGAGGTCCTCGGTAACAAAGTCTTGGTGTGGTGGAGATGGTGTATGCTCGGGCTGGGCCCTTTATAAGCGGTCCGGTGGCGAAAGCGGGTTCTCCGGGTTCCGGTGGCCTTGAGGCCGGTCGGGTTTAGGGTTGATCGCCCGTCATGGAGGTTCCAAGGTTCGTTCGGGGTTAACAGGGGGCTCAGCTTTTTGGGCTCGATGGGGGGAAGGGGCCCGTCGGCCGGCGTGTCTGCGGCCCGCGCCGCCAGTGCCACATCGTCGTTGCAAGAATATTCCTTGACCACCGGTGGTTTGGGGCCCGAGCGGCTTGCGCCGTTCATTGTTGGCCCTTTATTGGCCCCCAAACGCCCTTAAAGGGCCCAAGTCCACACGAGCAGCTAAGCGTTTGAAACTCCGGACAAATAGGTTGGGCCGGAGCAGCGTGCCAAGTGCCTGTGAGCATGTTGCATCCGGCGAATCGATCGATCGAACTTGCGAATTTGAAAGTGCAAGGAAACGATTGCATGCAAGGTGTTGGAGAATGGTCCGGCATGTAGAGTTTTTCCTTGAGCTGAGTTTTGGTGGAGTGATCTCCATTGCAACTAGGGTTGCCTGAATTTTGTGAAATTTTTGGAGAAGTGTAGAATGAATTTCACCAAATTTGGCAAATCTGGTCCAAACTTCGATGAGTGAAATTTGAATAATTTAAAAGGAAAGTGGATCAAGATGGATCGGGTTGTGGTTACAAAAGGACTATCGGGGGTTGAGTTGAGGTTAAAAATCCAAAGCATTAGGGTCCTTTGTAAATCATAGGCTCAAAAAATAAGAAATTATTTGGAGGAAAATGATTGAAATAAAATCCAAAATGGATTTTATTGGTTGAGACAAAATGTTTGGGTTGTTCCAAGGTTTTGAGGGATTTTACCATAAAGCTTGGAAAACAAGGATGAATTAAAATCAAATGAAAACCCAAAACCAAAAGGTTCCTTTTTAAAGGAGTTAAAGACTAACTTCAAATAAGACAAGTCCTTTTTTTAAAATAAAACCATAAAATTTTTGGGTGTCCGGCACCTACCCCTTAGGAAAAATCTGTCGAGATTTCAGTGATCATAGCGGTGTGGGTGCTTTGTATGAAAAAATCCTCTCTTTCCCAAGTTTCACTCTCGGTGTGATTGCTCCATTGAACTCTAAAAACTTGATGGTTTCTTTTGGTTCTTTTGATTCTTCAATATTTTCTGGGTGTTCCCGATGGTGAGGTTGGTTTCGTATGTTCTCATGGGATACTTGCTTCTGGGTTGCTCACACCTTTCTTAATTGGGAGGCGGCAACCGTCGTGGATGTCGGACAATTCTTGGGCGAATTACGGTAGGCTCCGTGCCTCTTGTGCCACTATGAGAATGGTCCAATAATCTTGGTGCTAACCCCTTAATCTTAAACCGTTGTAGTCCCTCATAGGAATACCCGGGTACACAAACTCACGGTTCAAAATTGACTTCCGATGTTTCCGATCATAATAACTTTACATCGGCTTTGAGCCGTCTTAAGTCGTCCACATTAGCTTGACCTTTTCCTCGGCTTCCTTGAGCATTGGGGAAACGGTTCTCCGGTCTCGACCAATTTAGGATCGCATCTTGCGTACAAGGCTTCAAAGGTGCCATTCGGCGGTCGGCTTTGTTGTTGTATGCAAACTTCGGCGTATGGTAGGCTTTCCTCCCAAGCGGCTCCATAAGTGAGGACACATCCCTCGGCATGTCTTCAAAATTTGATTTCGCTCGGTTTGTCCATCGGTTGCGGATAGTATCCGGCTTTGAAAGCTAGTTGGGTCCCGGGGCTGTTGCGGTGATCCCAAAATCGGACGAATGTTGCCTCCCCGATATTATGGTCTTGAACTCCAGAGGCAAAATCGGGAAAGATAAAGCTGCGAGCAGTGGTGTGAGTTGTTTTCGGGAATGAAGTGCTACTTTAGTCAATCTATCCGTGGCGAACCATATGGCATGATGCCCTGCGTGACCTCTTGCGACAATGAAATCCATTGATCTCGTCCCATTTCCACTCGGGTATCTTATTTGGTTGCAATAGTCGGACGGTTTCGGTTCGGCCTTTATCGGGACAAGTCACAACCAATAGGGCTATGTCCCTCTTCATACCATCCCCAAAATGATTCTGAAGGTCTTTGTACATTTTGTCCCTCGGGGTGAATTGAATCTGGGGGTGTGGCCTTACCAAGATCTTTTTTGGTTAATATTTAGTGCTTGATCTATCTCGTACCCTATTCCTTGCTCTCGACAATGAATTCGGGCCTTGCCCAATTTCATCTTCCGTTTTATGTTAATCTTTGGGGTGACCACCTGAGCCTTTTTAATTTTTCTATCGGGGTGGTTTTCTCTAAGTTTGACACCGCCCTTGACCATCAATAGGTTGAGCTTAGCAAATTCCTCTTTGAAACTCAGGCCTCAAGTTTGTCATGTTGTGTTGTTTGTTTGGGGTTCCGCTTAGTGCATCTGCTACAACATTTCCTTGCACTGGTGGTAGTGGATTCCAACATCATAATCCTTTACCAATTCAACCAACGTCGTTGCCATAAATTGAGTTACGGTTGGGTGAAAATATACTTGAGGCTCTTATGGTCTTATATTTCTGCGATTTCAAGTAAGGTGTCTCCATTCCTTGGTGCATGGATAACTGCTGCTAACTCTAGGTCATGAGTAGGATAATTTTCCTCATGCTTGCGGAGTTTCGGAAACATATCGACAACCTTGCCTTCTGCTTATCACCCAAAGGCCTTTTGGGATGCGTCCAAATACCTCAAAATTCTTGTTATATCCGATTAATCTTGGTGCTATCGTTAGTTTCCTCTTTAGTTCTTGGAAACTTTTCCGCTTCCTCCATTCAAACTTCTTGTCCTTCTTGAAAGTTGAGTCATTGGCTTTGCTATCGTGGAAAATCCTTAATAAATCTTGAAATATCCGCCATTCCTAGAAAACTTTAAAATCCGTTATCGGCTGGTGTTTTCCAGCCAAAATACGGTGACTTTTGGGTCTCAATACCTTCTTGGGTATACATGGCCCGAAAACCTCTTCCTCAGCCAAAATTCACATTTGCTGAATTTGGCGTATACGATCTCGAGTTCTCCTAGCAAATTGGAGGTGTTACATGCTCTTGAGGGGTATTCGAATGTGTAATGAATACCACAACAAACTTGTCCATGTACTTCATCAATACTTTGTTCATGAGGTTAACAAAATATCTTGAGGCGTTCGTTAGCCCAAATGGCATCCTTGTGAACTCATATAGTCCATTCGGAGGTAAAGGCTGTCTTGGGAATATCTTACATCCATACTTTTAATTGATGGTACCCGACCTCAAGTCAATCTTTGAGAATAAATGACAAATAAATCATTTATTAATGGCATTGGATACTTGTTCTTGATTGTGACCATGTTAAGTGCTCGATAATGATACACAATCTCGGTGTGCCATCTTTCTTTTGGCAAATAATAGGTGAACCCCAAGGTGAGGGCTGGCCGTATATACCCTTTGTCCAATAATTCCTTTATTTGTTTCTTCAATTCTACTAATTGGATGGTGCCATTCGTATGGTTTCTTGTATCACGGGAGGCAGTTCACGGTGCTAGCTCAATGCTGAATTCTCTTTCTCGTGCGGTGGCATACAGCAGCTCTTGAAAACGTAAAATTCACATACCCTGGAACCTTGCAATTGAAATATCCACCTTATTCAATCTCGGTTGCGGGTATTTTCCTCTCTTTGGCGAAACTTTTTTGTCTTCCGTGGTGATGGGTGAGGATTACGGTCCTATTAGGCGGTCAATAAAACCTTTGTTGGTGGTCGACCAATCCATCCTAAGATGGCGTCCAGCCCTTTTTTTCTAATACAATGAGGTTGGGTGAAATTAATCCTTCAAACTCAATTGTCACACCTTGGCGGTAACTGGGTGACTTGCTTAATCGAGGGACTTGGCGATCATTGATTTTTCAAGGAAGAATCGAAAAATTATTTTCAAAGCAAAACTTTTAAACGAGCAGTGAAGCTCGAAATCAAACAAAAGTGTTGGGGATGTTACCACTAGGTATAAACCCCATTTGGGCGGGTTAGCCTCTAGTAGTGTAGTCATAAGGCCCAGGCCTATATCGGTTTAGAACTTGTTAAACCGGCCGATGTATAACTTGTCTTTAAGTTAGGAATAGAGGCCGAGGGATAAATATGAACGGTTGGGACTCCAAAAGGCGTCACTCATGTATATAAGGGGCGACGGGCGATTCAAACAAACAACCACAACTCGAGCCTAAGCGGCTTGTTTGTCCTAGCCCGAGACTACATCAATTCCATCACAACTAGGCGTGACTTTTACCCTGAAGGGCGAACTAGTATAAAACCCTGTGTCTTTGTGTCGTTTTAACCCTACAAGTAAACCCGTGGCGATGGCCCCGACTAAGTCCTTATGCTAGGACATCTGGTGAAAATCCCGACGGTTAGGCGCCGTGGGGCTTCGCCCGATGGTTTGGCGATCTTGGAGGGCAAGATCAAAGGACTTCGAAGGCTCGTCGTGGGCGGATGACCAAAAATGCGTGGCGGATCTACTCGACAATACGGATGGGGTCGGGCGATTCAATCAGTATGGAGGGTCCCCTTGGTACTACGTCTTCTTGGCAAATCGGAGGGCTGGCGGGACATCGCCCGACCTCGTCGGGCGGCCAGCCCAAAACCGGCCGGGCTAAAGGCTGTGAAGCATTCTTCGTTGGAGCTACCCATGGAGGGGTATGATGCGGTTATCGTGGCGGGCCGTCGTCTACTCTGGCGATGAATCTTGAAGGAGCCGAGTCATTGTAAGGCTGCGGGATGGTATGATCGAGGCTGTTCGATGGTGGGTATTCGGACCCCCTCGGTGAACGGATCGGTGTATTCATGGCGGTACTCGGGCCCAAACCTCTCTTGAGCGGGCAATACTTTCGGTTAGCGGCGGGCGAGGGGTCGGGCCCCGGTTCAATTTTGTCGGATCTTTTGATCGCGCCCTCATGGCGGAGATAACCCGGGGTCGGGAGGCTCTACGGATTGCAAAGGTGAAGCGGTCCCCAAGCCAGCGGATCTAGGCGAAGAAGGCGCGGCGCGGGCGCTTTAGATGCACAACCGGTCATGGACGGGCGCACGGAGGTGTTAAGCGGAAATACGGTCGCGCGCCATCCGGGTTTGACCCTAAAACCTCTTGGACACGGGCGGACCCTAACCCCCGCCAGAAGGAAGGTTGAGGCACCGGGGGCGGGGCGGCAGTCCCCACGCCGGTGACCCCCCGAAATCGGTGATTCCTCGCGGTCTGAGCGCCGGGCATTATTCTAACCCTATGGACAACCTTTGCTCCGCCGATTGGGCGATTCGGTCGAAGAGATTCCCCTGGCGGTTGAGACATGCGGGTTGGCTTCTCGGACTGCACTAATCCGGCGGGGCGTATTCATTCCGCGGCGGATTCCTCCCCCGTCGCGAAACCGGCGCATGGTGAAGGCCCTTCAAAGTAGGGGACCGTGGCGGCGAGGCAATCACCGATACGGCTTCGTAATGCTCGGGGGTGGTGGATCGGGCCGGACCGAGGAGGCGAGTTAGCGGCACGGTGATCTTGGTCAACCTCCTTATTTATCCTTCACGGGCAAGTCACCTCCGCTTTGGGGTACCCTTTTAACCCCTGCGCAATGTGCGTGCCTAAAGTTTTAAAGGCCGGAAGGTGCCAAATTACCGCAGATCTATCCCCGGCGTGGGTTGAGATTCGAGATGGCCATGGAGATGCTTGATGTTGATGAGCGGCGTGTGCAAAATACTTCACCATGATGATGGAGGCCGCCGTCTTGGTTGAAAACGCCCAACTCTATCGATTGTGGGTGTTAAGGGCCCGTTTATCCAAATTTCAAGGATACATGTAAGCCCCAAGTCCATAGTAGACTGGCGGCTTGTTTGAAAGAAGTCGACAACCCTTGATGCGCTTGGCGAGATTTTGCACTCCTCGGATCGGATCAATCTTGACTCGGCGATCATCAATTTGAAGCAATGCGGTTTGAGCCTCTGGCTAAGCGGGGCCAAAGGCGGTTACGCATCTGAGAACCCTCATGCCGCTTTGGTGAAATATGCGATTGAGACGGTACCAAGGATCGGCGAGATGTGAAGCGGGGAAGGGAAAAAAGAATGGCAACTCAAGCGCGCATTTCAAACGGCGGGTCATGGAAAGCGGGGGCAAAGCGCAAGGTGATGATTTCGTAGAACACTAATCCCGGGAGACGAGGCCCGGCGTGAACAAAGCGAATCGGGGTCCAAATGCTGGTGCAACCGTTTGAATTTGCTGAATCAGCCTTTCCCAAACCGGAACGAAAAAAACCATCGAATCATCTTTGGAAAAATGTTCTATTATGCAAAGTTAAAAATTCCGTGCTTTCCGATATGACCGAGGATCGGTGGCGGTTCGGGATCCGGTTTTCATGGGCGGGTCGGGGACTTCGGTTGAGGGCACAACGGCATTTCAACAACCGGGGTAATCAAGGTAGCCCGGCGGCAAAGGGGTCGACTATCGAGCCAAAAGAGTTGAGCGGGGGCGATATCATGCACAACCGTTTGGACAAGCGGGTCGGAAGCTTCCAAAGCGGCGATAAATTCTGGAACCGGCTTTGCCCGGTATTTCGTTGGTCGGGAGCAGCCTATCTATGGAAGCGAAGGACCATCCCCGGGTTGATAATCTGTTGGCGGTGGTAGACCCCCAAGTTGGGGCTATAAAAAAGGTGCTTATGGATGGAGGAAGGGTATCAATATTTTATTATGACACTTTCCGTCGCATGGGTCTCACAGATAAAGATCTGGCCGTCAATACGGTGTTCCATGGTGTAGTGCCGGGCAAATCTGCTTATCCTATTGGCAAGATAGCCCGGATGTGGCCTTTGGAGATGAGCATGATTCCGTCGAAAAGTTAACCTTTGAGGTGGTGAAAATCGGGCCCATATCATCCTGTTTGGGGCCTTATGTTTCATGACGACCTTGTTATATCTACTTGCAACTCAAAATGCGGGTTATAAAGGAACAATACGGTGCATGGAAGGAGGTTTGGAATGTGAGGAAGGAGATGACTTCGAAGCGTGCTGCCCGAGAGGGTTGAAATTCTATAAGGACAATGTTGATCCTGGATATCCCCTTAAGAAGCCTACCGAGCATGAATGGATCGAAATTCAAATCGGGTGAAACCAAGCTTGTTGACCGTGCAGGCGATTGTCCAAGCTTCCTTGTCGGTGCCAACTGGATCCTAAAAGGAAGCGCGCTCCGAGTTCATCCGTGAGAAAGGGACATTTTGCATGGAAGCCATCGACATGC
Organism: Aegilops speltoides; assembly: GCA_021437245.1. NCBI lineage: Eukaryota > Viridiplantae > Streptophyta > Magnoliopsida > Poales > Poaceae > Aegilops > Aegilops speltoides. Next base: position 19,722 of record JAHHZJ010001952.1, read on the forward strand.
GGTGTCAGGGAACTCGTGAGCACACTAATGTGGATCCTAAAGTATAAACCGGTAAACAGTTCCTCGCCGGTTTAATGAAGAAAACGCAAAGGCCATTGGAGAAAAGTAGCGGGCTTATGGTTTTATCATCGGTGTTTCATCGGTGGCTCGCTAATCCGGTGCTGGTCCTTAAACGGCCTGGCGTATGTGGGACTACAGATCTTAACAAAGCTTGTCGGCGGATCCTTTTGCTCTCCCCGTTGTCAGTTAATGATGCCACGGCGGAATGTGGCGTTTAAGCTTTTGGGCGCATACTGGATATCATCGGATCAAGATGGCGGTCAGGACCAGGAAAAGCAGCGTTTATAACTCCCTTTGGAGCCTGCTATGTATCTATGCCTTTTGGGCTCAAGGCGCCCAACTACTTATCGGGTGTCTTGCTTGCATACCCGGATCGGCGCAATGTGCATGCTTATGTAGATGACATTGTGGTGAAATCAAAACGAAGGAAAGGGCCTGGTGGGCGATTTGAAGAGACCTTGACAACCTGCGCATTTATAAGATGATGTTAATCCGGCCAAGTGTGTTTTTGGTGTTCTGGCAAGCTATTGGGGTTCGGTGTCTAACGGGGAATCGAGGCCAATCCGGAAAAATTAAGCGATCACCTCCTTGGCTAAACGAAGTGTATCGCGATGTTCACGCGGCGGGCGGATTGCGGCATTGCGGTTTATCGCCGCCTTGGAAAGGCTATTCCTTTATACGGAATCTTTGAGAAAACGAATCATTTTGCAGGTCCGTCGTAGCTTCGAGGACCTAAAGCGGCAATTGGCCAACCCTTTGTCCTTGCAGCTCGTTGACAAGGAACTTGTTATTATTGTGGCACCAATGCGGCGGTGGCGTAGCCATTGTGGTAAGCGCAAGGGCAAAAGAATATCGGTTCGGGCGGTTTATTAATCGATGATACTTTTGAGTCCAAGCAGGTATCGCATTGGCGGCTAGTCTATGGTGTTTTATGGCGGGGGCTAAACGTATTTCAAGGGCATCCTATTACGATGGTTAGTTCAGCTCCTTTGGGTGATATCATACAAAACCGGGGGGCGGATTGCAAAATGGGCCATCGAGCTTGGGCGCATGGGCTCAAATATACCCACCTGGCGGTGAAATCACAAGCACTTGTTGACTTCATTAATGATTGGGCGGGTTACAAGCACCGGAGGGCGGATCATACATCTTGGACTATCCCCGATGGGTCGGGCGGTTGGCTCGGTGGGGTTAACTTCCCCGGTGATAAGTTTTATTCGTTCTCGTCTAATGTTCCCTTACTAATAATGCAGCTAGTCTGAAGCTTTGCTCCATGGTCTCCGGATGGCTAAGGAGATGAACTTAAGCGGGTTAAGTGTTTTGGTGACTCGGACTGGTGGCCGCAATGTCGCACGGATTCTAGGACCCCTCATGGCCAAATCGGCGAGAGGTGGATAATATTGCGGGGTGCTTCAAGGGATATCAAGTAGATCATGTGGATCGCGGAAAAAGCGGCGGCGCTTTAAGCCGTCTGGTTCTTGCGTAAAGGTTCCCCTAATGTCTTCCTCGACATCTTGCACAACCGTCGGTTCGGCTCCGGTGAAGCGGTTTGAATTCGACCCGGAGGCCCGGTTGGTGGCAGCATTACACTATTCGGATTGGGCGGTGCCTTATCTTGCATATATACTCGAGAAATTGCGGACGATGAGGTTCGGCGGGGATAATCCGGTGCTCCAAGTCCATAGCGATTATTAATGGTGAGTTGCATCATCCGGGCGTTTGACGTTTCAACGCTGTGTTTCCCCGAGGAAGGTGGCGAAATTTTACGAAAATCCATGAAGGGATTGCGGGCATCATGCGTTCAAAGTCCACGTGGCAAAGGCATTCCGTCATGGATTCTCTTGGTTCTCTCATCTTGATCCGGAGGACTTTGAACAACTGCGATGGGTGTCGAAATTCTCGAGCGTGCCCATATCCCCGAGGTTGAGGATGATCCCAATAACTGGCCGTTTGCGGCTGGGGGCTGGATATGGTGGGCCTTTCAAGAGATCCAAAAGATAAGAAGACCCACTGTTAGTGGCGGTGGACAAGTTCACCAAGTGGGTTGAAGCGAACTTCATAAGTTATGCGGAAGGGATTCATAAAAAGGGTTTTCGGTTTGGCTTTACGACATCGCGGCACCAATCTTTAAGGGGAGCTATAAGGAATTTTGTGGCGCGAATACGGCGATTACTCGATCGCCCCCATAACAGGGGGGGGGTGCTTCGTCTTCGAGGCAAACCCGACTTGGTCCCCTGGGAAGGGCTGGGTTGAAGAGCCCCCGGTCTATGGGTTAATATCGAAAGGGCTGGCTCCCTTTCTTCAGGAGGGCGGAGGTTCTCCCCTTGATATCCAATTCGCCCGTTAGCGGCTTATGTTAACGGAAATAACGGCTGACGGGGCGCTTTACCTGGATGAGGCTTTGGCGGCCCTATTGGGATTTACCGGGCCTTGTGTTATCCGCCGCCCCTTAAACGACCCAAGGAATTTGGGCCGTCCATCGGGACAGCAGCATGCCAATACCCCACCTTGGGAAGGGCCCTTTTGGGGCGAATCCCACAAGGTTCCTTTTTGGGATTTGACTAAAGACTCCTACACGGAGGGGGACCAGGTATGGAATAAGCTCATCTTCCTTTACAAAGTATGGCTGGTTTATGTACATCTAACAATGTTTTTATCTTTGTATTAAAAAAGGGCCTGAAGCGGGTTTTTTCTTTTATCCGGGTTACATTGTTTTTTTTTAAAAGGGCCTGGTTTACCCTTGGTTATTTTTCCGGGGGTTGGTTTAACCAAGAACCTCTTGATTAGCCATGATATTGGGGAGGTCACATCAATCCGTTTTCCCAATAGGGAGGCCAAGGGGCTTATAACCGCCAAGTCAACTTGGCGGGTATCAAAGTTTTGGGAGGCAAAGCACCATGCTAACCTTAGGCGGTTTGCTGACCATGGTAACCCGACCGTCCACGTTTCCTTTTGGTTTTCCTTTTTCCATTTTGGATTCGATTTTGTTCGTTTCCCAATCGGCAAGACGGTTTTCTATCAAAACAAGTATGCGGCGTTTAATTCCAAGTTTTTTTTTCGGTTTAATTTGGCACTTTATAGAAACTTGGGGCTTTTGCTATTGCCCCTATGAGGGGGTTTGGCGGTTATGGTTTTTAACAAAAAGCCTCCCTTCAAGATTGCCGCGCTTTACGGATATGGCGGATTTGATCACTATTCGTTTTCCAAAAGATTTTATCCTAAAGGGACGGTATAGGGAAGGGTTCTTTTGGTTGCGTGTGAATAAACAAAGTTTTCTGGCGGGCTCCCGACAACAAGTTTGTAAAAGCTATTCCCAACCGTTCCCAAATGCGTGTTTTCTAAACGGGACGGGTTCCGGATTCTTTTCCCCGCGAATTCCTTCCCAGGGGGAAATCCCGAAATGTGCCCATGGCAACGCGCTTCTTCATAATCAAAAACCGGTAAGCGGGGGCAATTTTTTTTTTTTTTTTTTTTTTTTTTACGCCCGTTTGGGAACAAAATTGGCCCTTTTCCCGGGAATGGCCCCCCGGACCCGGCTGGTTTCCTTTTCTTCATTAATTATCCTTTTAGGGGGCCCTTTTATTACGGGCCCAGCGGTCCGAGGCCCCAATTAAAGTTAGCTTTCCTTCCCCTTGGCCCTTTATGGGGTTTTCCTCCAAAATTTCCTTTTGGGGAAAAGGTGGCCCCAAAATGCTTTTGGCCTGTTTAAATTTTCCCGGGCAATTTTTTCCCCAATTTCCCCAATTTTCCCCTTTTTGGGAAAATTTCCCGGCCACCTCCCGGATATTTTAAATGGGTAATTTTCCCATTTCCCGAAACCCCAATTAAAGTGCAAGTCTCAACCACACAACATCGTTATAGCTTGACACTTGGGGCTAATGTACCTTCAATTTTCTACTACTAATACATGCAAAAGTCCCAAGTTCAATCCGGGTATTCAACTCGGCGCAGGGGCTAATTTTGATTTTACTAAAGTGTTGACAAGCGTTTTGGAGTACGGTTTAGGTTTACATACTTAAACCGGCCTTGGTGTCATGAGGGAAGATTGCAAAGTCTATCAAAAAATTATCAAGTACGTTTGATCAAAGATTGCAAACCGGCCCGGGGCTACAAGGATTACTATATGGTAATAAGGAAAGGGCGTTACCTCAAACTTATTCTCTCGGTTTCACCAAGCCCCGTAATCACGGCTAGTATAAAGCGGTTCAGATATCGGAATGAAGGTCTTGGGGCTCATAGCGGCATATGTTTCAACTCTACATTCCACTTTCCTTTGTTAAAAGTGGCGAGTCCTCTTTCACGTGTCGGGTTAAGGTGGGCATTTCCGGGTGGTGTTCATAATTACCGCGTCATCTTTTCGATTCCGAGTTGGGTGGGCCGTGGTTTTGCGGGGGCTGTGAGGCTTTTAACCGGATGGTCTGGCGGTGGATCAGCAGATATTGAGACATCCGAGGCCTCTCCTCGGAATCACATCTTCTTGAACGGGATCGCTCGGAATGTCTTCAAAAGCAACATTTTCATGATCGGCCGCTCTGATGGCGGCACCTCTTCGTTTGTTTTCTCCAAATGAGCTTTCTTGCTGGGTTTGGTTTAGTCTGAAAAACAAAAGATTAGAAACAAGGCACATACACTCGGAAGAAATTGACAAACATGTGGTCATATTGACTTACCCGCTATCTTGGTGGTGGTAGCTGGTGGTGACGATTTAAGGATGAATGAAGTGACCGATAATGGTCGGACGGATTAAGAGTTGGGAATAAACCCTTTGGAATTCAAGGTAATAAAATGGTTGGAAACCTCGGTGCGGCTTTCGGCGGGCTGTTTGAAAACCGGCGGGGTAACTACTCCCATTGCGGGTTGTCGGCGAGCCTCGTTTCCTGCGCTTCATAAGTTTGGGATCCAAGTGAGCAAGGATGAAAAAGTTAACTTTCCGGTTTGCCGAAATTTTGGTGAAGGTAAGTTTGTTGAGTCGGAAGAGAATGGTTACCTCGGCAAATCCAGCGTTCTTTCGACATCGTCGACAAACATCGTCATCAATAAGGCGTGTAAAAACAAGCCAAAGAATCAAGTTCGGATTACCCACATCATCCGATGGCGGATCGAACAAACCGTGGTTTTCCTCTTGTGGGGGATTTTTAACAACTTTTGTTTTGGGTCGGTTTTGCCGCCTTATCCACTTTATCTTGCGAGTTTCTTGCTCCCGGATCATCACCCTGGATCGGAAATAGTTGAAATTGCAAGTATAGTAATGGTAAAATTTAATGATAGCCATCGAGGCTTACGCAGAGTGCGTTGAAGGTGCGTGAGCCAAGCGGTTTGGGCGAGGTGCTCCGGTTCATTCACATCTTCCTCGAATCTGACTTCATCTTGAGACAATTCCAGTTTGGTGTGTCGGGTGGGTCATCGACCCCGGTATCTTGGCCATCAACGAAGCCCGGCTCGAGGCAATATGCCCCAAGATAACCAGCAGCGTGCGGATCGATTCGTCAAACCGTTGGCCATAAAGGCTCGGAGCTTGGATAGTTGGGGCGTATTTGCTTCTCTCTTCGCGGTCGTCGTTGCGGAAAGGGATGTGTTTCTGAGCCGCTCGGGCGGAAACCGGAAAGTTTTCCCCGGGAGGTGTCCGTAGTAGAACCAAGTTGCGTTCCACTCTTTGGGATGAGAGTGGAGCTTGGCGTGGGGATAAGTAATCTCTTTCCTCTTACGGATAGCCATACCCCCAATTCGGTATTGGGGCCATCGGTGAATTGATAGCGGTTTAGGTGGAAAGATCCGGAACAGCTCAAGGCTCCTCTTGGATAAGCGGACAGAAAATGGCACAAGTTGGTAAATTGGGGCCGATGTCTTGGGGCGAGTTGAAAGTTGGCCATTACGTCCGGTAAAACTTTGACCAGGCGGTTTGAAACCCGGAACAAGTGATCGCTACAACTTCACCTTCACGGGGAATGGGAGGACATTCCTCACGGGAACCCTCAATGGATGGTGTTCGGTCATCCAAAGCGAATTGACACTAACTCATTCGGTTGTGTTCGGAAGGGAGGGGACGATTGCATTCATACACCTTTTGGCCATCATAGGGTCTACAAGAGAAGAATCCGGTTTAAGAAAGTACTTATTACAGAATTGATCCAGGATATGATAAACGGAGGATGTTCCGATAAATCATTCGTCGATATGATGTCGAGATATATGTTGGCGGTTCAACACGGGACTAATGGTGTGCGATGCGGTTTAGCAATTTTGATATTATGATGAGTTAAACCGCCTAATCTTGGCTTCAAGAAAATGGGCGAAACAGGTTTCACAAGAGTTCATATTTATTATGGATCAAGCGTGAGTTTTGAAAGCGAAAGCGTCGCGAAAGCAAAGGAAAGGGGCGTCGTAAAGATATATATATATATGGAGAAAATCTATGGGGTTGATAAGAAAGTGCACGGATAGCGAGGACCCGTTTGGTCTGAAAAGGATTCATAGCATGGTTCAAAAGCTAGAAAGGTGAAACATCGAAGAGCGTGGTATGAAGCTTGAGCCCTAAAACAGATCTAAGATGGCGGAGACTAAAGAAGGCGGAATTTCCGGGAAGCGAAGGGATCGGGAAATCCCGGGTATTCGGTCGAACAGGTTGATCGGCCAAGGTTGAAGCGGGCGATTGATGGTGACCAGACTCCGGAGCGGGCGAGGAAGAAGGGAAGGGAAAAGCAGGCCCCGGTCCTATTTATAAGGCGTAAAACTAGGTAAAGGCGTAAATCCGGGGCGGTCATTAAGAAGGCGTTATAAAGGATAAACTTCAAGATGCGTCATGCGGTTCGATGGCAAGCAATGATGTCATGCGGTTTCATGATCGAACGATGACAACGTGCGATTTATTACACAAAAAGATATCAAGATGCAGGTTTTATGAAGGATTGACATGAACGGTTCAAATCAATGGGGCCTAATGTTGGGGATGTTACCACTAGGTATAAACCGGCCGCATTTGGGCGGGTTAGCCCCTAGTAGTGTAGTCATGGAAAGGCCCAAGGCCTATAGTGGTTTAGAACTTGTGCCGTAAACCCGGCTGATGTATAAACTTTCGTAAGTTAGGAATAGAGAGAGAAGGCCGGGATCGAATATGAACGGTTGGGACTCGCAAACCGGGCGTCACTCATGTATATAAGGGGCGACCGTGGCGGTTAAACAACAAACAACTCGAGCCTAGGCAAAGCTTGTTTGCTCCCTAGCCATCGAGACTACATCAATTCCATCACAACTAGGCGTGGCTTTTACCTTCATCGAAGGGCGAACTAGTATAAAACCCTCGTGTCTTTGTGTCGTTTTAACCCTACAAGTAAAGTGGCGATGGCTCCACGACTAAGTCCTTATGCTAGGACATCTGGTGACAAATCCCACAAAAAGCGTGGAAGGTATTGTGTTGACGGAAGCGTGCAACGATATACGGGGCATTGTGCTTCCTCTGGTCACGTGGTTGGTGACCCTTCTGTGATTATTGTTGGGGTTGAAATTGTTGCGTTGGGTGAAATTATTTTTGGCTTTTGGTTTTGGGGGAAAGGTTCCTTCCCCCCCGGGCGGTAGCCCGGCGATATTGAACTCTTTATCTCGGCATGGAAATTGGACTGGTGTGAGACATTTGTGGGGTTTTTGTGTATCACCTTTCGAAAATCCGCCTTGCGGGGTTGGAGCATGATTTTTGGTCCTTTTTGCTTGCGGAAGTCTTCTAGGCTGCCTTTCATTTTCAAGGTAATGGCCTTATCCACTAGTGTCTTGAAATCTGGAAAAGTGTTATGCGACCGTTGGCATTTAAGCCGGGCGCCGGGCGTCAAAATTTCTCCATCTTCTTATTTCATCTCGCTCCTCATTGGGTGCGGATAACGTTAAATTGTCCGTTTTTAAACCTTTGTCATGGTCCTTTGCTTGAGATCATCAATTCTCTCTTCTTGATTTTCATAAGGCTTTTTGGAATATCGCCCCCGAAAACCTTCCTTAAAATCGTCCCAAGTTATATTATTCTCGTTGGGGTGCATGTGTAGGAAATTCTCCCCCATGATCCTTTGCTCTGTGAGATAGTGGGGTGCATATAGCACTTTTTCCTGGTCGAACACTTGGCAATAATTCTTCTCTCCATGTCTAAGCGGTCTTCCTCAAGAGGTTTGTCTATGAGAAAATGTTTGGGGGTCTTCAGCTCGAACAACTTGGATTGCTGCTGAAATTGTCGGGCGATTTCCATAGTGATGACATAATTCATTAATTCCGATTTGTTCTTGACTCCCATTTGTGAAAGTGCCGATTCACGCCCTATTGGCTCATTGTCCGTGTGAAATTGTTCTGTGTTGTGCATCATAATTTTCCTCTGGTGGAGCTGGCATGGAGCGCGTCGGGGCAGACATTTTCACTCGGGGATACATTTTGCAAAACTCATAAGAAAGGAAATTCAAAAAATAAATGCCAAGACAAACAAAACCAAAAAGGACACTCGGGATATTTTTTTGAAATAAAACATCATTTCTTTGGAGAAAGGTTGCTCATACATATCTTACATGCGGTGGTAATTTAAATACATCACTCGGGATATGCGTACATATTCGACGTTATTTAGGCTAGTGCACTTCTCCGGCCCTCATGATCTAAGCAGGCTACTACTCACAACCTATGTACATATCATACAAGTCTTTCATCCATGGCGTTAAATGCATAGTCAGAAATGTTGAGGACCTCCTTTGCCTGGGGGTGAGATCGTGAGGTGGGACTCGACTTCCTCCTCGCTAATAGGCTCCAGCCGGGTAGTGCTGCTGAGTAGATGGAGCAGGTGCCCTATATGGAGCAACACGTCAGTGTGGGCGCATGGGTGGCCGGCGGGCTGGAGTGGGTGCAATGGCTTGGTTGAATTCCTCGGTGGAAGGCGGCGACAAGGAATGGCAGTGGTGGTGCATGATCTTGAGGGCCAGGGGAAAGCGTCGTGGTGGTGCGGTGTCTGGCTCCCTCTGTTGGCGGCCGCCATGGGTGATCCATGCGGGCAGCAGATTCCACCGTGTCGGTGCCTCGGCTCGGAGATCCGGCAGCATCTCAAAACCTCATCTCGCTCTCCGGGGCAAGAGTATGAGTAGTGGGCATGGCCGTGGCATGGAAGGAGGTGGGAGTCTTCCGATGGAAGGTCTTCCACAGGTGAGCTATCGCCTCCGGGCTGCCACTGCATAGCATGCCTCTCGTGGCATGGCTCTCCCCAAACCGGGGCGGCGTAGCTCAAGGCGCCCTCCCTTGAATTGCAAGCCTGGGGTGCATGGTCGGACCGTCGTTGACCTTGTCTTGATAGAGTGAGAAAGGCAGGCGCCGGATGGCCCCCGCCATGACGATGAAGGTGGAAGCAGCGAACCCACGGGCTCGTTGGCGAACACGAGACTTCCGGATTGTTGTCGGCCATCTACAAAAGTAGGCAAAAATTCTGAGTGGTGGATCATAAATTTATCTTGTCGGAAAATGACTACATTTGCAAAAATAATAAATAGCTCTATTTTTGCTAATATCCGATTAGCGATCGCACCTAGTGGCTTCCTGATCGCTGGCTCGGTAAAGCTTGTCACGACCGGTTTTCAATAAAAATATTTATTGAAAGACCGATCTTTATGTCGGTGTGAGAAAATCCTCCTCCGGTAGATAAAACTTTTACAATAAGCGTAGCATTAATATATTCGGGGGTTGAGCTGAAGCTCAACAATTATTAAAAACGAATAATTTAATATGGCGGATATGGCACAATGGTGGGGGGTGGCAATACTCTTTCGAGATAAAAGTGGTTGGGTGGAGTAACACGTGGGTGGGTAGCAATACTACTACCTGGTGGCTCATCGGCGTCGGTGAGGCTCGATGAATTTTATTTTGGTGGGCGGTTATAAAGATGACCAAAACCGGTGCCGGAGGGGGGACTCCTCTAAGTCGGACTTTCGAACTCCTCATCCATGAGATCGTTCGTGACTGGCCAAATCAACAAGCGGTGAGTACTTTGAAAGTACTACCAAGCATTCGGACAAGAGATATAACAAATGCATGCATGAATCGTCATGAGTATTTTAACAAGGGCACATTTAATTCATAAAGACAATCGGGTAAAATGGGAGTCGGGTAGTCCCGAAAACCAAAAAAATAGCGTAAACCCAATGGTTTGCAGGCGGCCTCGAAAGGAAGATATATAAATAAAACATGGCATGGCGTCTCACCCATAAAGGGCTTATAACAAAATAAATAATAACAATGGCGATCGGACGTCGGCGTCACATAAAGGGCTTATAAAATAAATAATCAACGCGCGATCGGACGTCGGCGACATCACATAAAGGGCTTATAACAAAATAAATAATAACGATGCGCGTCGGACGTCGGCGGCGTCACATAAAGGCTTATGAAATAAATAATAACAACGCCCGCGTCGGACGTCGGCGGCGTCACATAAAGGGCTTATAAGAAATAAATAATACGATTCGCGATCGGAGCCGGGCGTCCATAAAGGCTTATAGTTCATTGTCATAATTGTGAGGATTAATGTACGAAAATATTCCACAGGATGGTTACGGTTAGTCCTTCACAAGACCCAAATTAACCAAACTTCACCTCCTTTAGCTTACGGGGTTCTTGCCATCAAGGCCGACAATTGACAAGATAAAGAGGACCGGGAACGGGGTCATGGATAGGATGTTGAAATGGGAGTTGACCTGCGAGTTTGTACTAAAATACCCGAGCTACGTTCCGTAGTCATGAGAGACTAGTTCCGTTTATGGTATTTTGGAAGAAACACAACAACGTTACACCCATCCCACTTCCGTTGCGGGTCACCCTTGACACGTTCAAGAAAAACTTTGACAGGGGAGATCACACCTCGAATAGCATGGGATCAAATTTATATTGGCGCTCTAAGGGGCCCCCTCTCGGTCCCAACCGGAAACACCCATGCCCCGACCGGATGAAAGGCTTTAATCGGGCCATGGAACCTTCATCCCTCTCCATTTGGTTGTCGGAAGTGGTTTATCTTACTAAACCATATCCCTTCGGGAAACATGTGGCGTCTGGAAAAAAATGACGGGAGTTGATCAGTAACAAACATCTTGGCATAAGGGGCATGCTACAACACTTATCTTAATCTTCAGCCTGCTGGCCATGCAACCTCATCTCCATGAACTCATGGATTTGTAACTCATTTGTCTCACTTTTCATGAAACAAAATTTATCGGGATGCTTATGAACATGTCATGAAACTATTTAATGCAAACATGCCAAGACACTCATCATATCAAAAGTTCAAACATGCTTGCACGGCTCGGATGTCGGGGCCTATTGGCCAGTTTCTCCTTCCCACCTTCGGTATCTGGTTTACAAAAAAACAGCTATTAAATAATTTTTTGAGGTGACAAAATTTGTCAACAAAACTTCACCAAAAAACTTCTCCTAGGGATACATAGAGGCCATAGCAAGCATTCAAACTACTTAGAACACTAAGAATTCAACATGAAGCTCATCTAAATAGCACCAAGAGTAGCTAATTATTCAAAGTATAAACCACTAAAACAAAAACTAATTGGACAAATGGTGGAGTCACATACCAAGCAACAATCCCCAAAACAGTTTGAAATGGAGCTTGAGCTAAGAGATCAAATCCGTGGGTTTGAGCTCAAGAACACGGGAGAGTGAGTAGTGGGGATTTTTTCGGAGGTAAGTGATGATGTGGGCTAAAGAGATAAGTAAGGGGCCCACTAGGGACCACAACCCACCAGGTGCGATGGGGTCTGGCACGCCGTGGGTTGTGCCCACGTTGCACCTCCCTCTGGTATCATTTGCACCAAAATTCTTAAATATTCAGAAAAAAATCGTATCAGGTTTTGAGTATTCGAGAACTTTTACTTTTGGCTCATTTTTTTAGTGCATGGGGAATTCGGAAAATAGACAAAACATGGCATTTTATTTTATTTAACTAATAAAACAGAAAACAAAAGGTAGGGATGGAAGGTGCTTACTAAACTCATCAACTTCATACCTCTCAAAAATGATTCATTAATAAGGCTGATCGGTCTTATTAACAACCACTTTCGATTAGCATGAAACCGAAGAACTTTCGTAAATCACTAAGTTACCTCAATGGGGATACGCATTTCCCCAACAATAAGCATTTCGTATTTCTTTTTGACAGTAGGTAGAGGTATTTGAAAACTTCCAATAGTGATTGTTGGAGATTTTTCAATAACATTAATACCATTCACTTGGAATTGTTTCTTTGGAATGTGCACCGTATGCTAATTACCATTAATATGAAAAGTGACCTTGCTTTTATTGCAATCAATTACAGCCCCTACAGTATTCAAGAAGGGTCTACCAAGGATAATCGACATGTTGTCGTCCTCGGGCATCTCAAGTATGACAAAGTCATTCAAAATAGTAACATTAGCAGCAACAACGGGCGCATCCTCACAGATACTGGTAGGTATGGCAGTTGATTTTTCAGCCATTTGCAAAGATATTTTAGTAGGTGTGATTTTATTCAAGTCAAGTCTTTCATATAAAGATAAAGGCATAACACTAACACCAGCTCCTAAATCACACAAAGCAGTTTTCACATAATTCTTTTTGATAGAGCAAGGTATAGTTGGTATTCCCGGATCTCCATGTTTTTTAGGTACTCCATGTTTAAAAGTATAGTTAGCAAGCATAGTGGAGATTTCAGCTTCTTGTATTTTTCTCTTATTTGTGATGATGTCTTTCATATACTTTGCATAAGGAGGCATTTTTAAGATGTCAGTCAAGTGAGAACGCAAAAAGACTGGCCTCAGCATTTCAGCAAAGCATTCAAATTCTTCATCATCATTCTTTTTAGTTGACTTGGGTGGAAAGGGCATAGGATTTTGAACCCGCGGTTCTCTTTCTTTACCGTGTTTTCTAGCAACAAAGTCTCTTTTATCATATCTTTTATTCTTAGGTTGTGGGTTATGAAGATCAACAGGTGGTTCTATCTCAACATCATTATCTGGTTCTTTATCATTATTTGGTTGAGTGTCTTCATGAACCTCATCACTGTCTTTTTCATTATCACTAGGTGGATGTTCATTACCAGATTGAGTTTCAGCATCAGAGATAGAAGTTTCATTTTCATTATTAGGAGGTTTGTCTATTTCAGGTTCACTAGAAGCGTGCAAAGTCATATCATTTTTCTTTTTCTTTTTCTTTTTAGAAGGACTAGGTGCACTAGTGTTATTTCTTTGCGAATCTTGTTCAATTACTTTTGGGTGTCCCTCAGATAAAGTGGTTCTTGAGTCATTTTACCTCCTCTAGTTGCAACTCTAACAGCAAAGTCGGTATATTATGATTCATTTCATCAAGTAATTCTCTTTGTGATTTAGCAACTTGTTCTAACGGGTTTGAACCATAGAAGCATGTTTTCCAACACCTCTAACATCATTTGAGATTCTAAATAACAAGTCACTCAAGCGAGCAATCATATCAGAATTATATTTCAATTGTTCCATAACATTTGCATTGAACTGGTCTTGTTTCCTAATGTAATTGTCAAACTCATAAAGGCAATGACTAGGATGTTTATTATGAGGATCATCACTATCATTGAATTTCATAAGAGAATTTACCTCTACCACCTTGGGTGGTCGTGGTGCTTCAAGCCCATGTATGTCTTCTATAGGTGGTAAATTTTAACATCCTCAGCCTTAATACCTTTTTCCTTCATAGATTTCTTTGCCTCTTGCATATCTTGGATGAGATATAATATACCCTCTTCTTCGGACTGGGTTTAGGCGGTGGTTCAGGAACAGTCCAATCATCATAATTTTTCAATATTTTATTCAATAGTGCTTCAGCTTGAGCAATAGTTCGTTCCCTGAAAACACAACCAACACAACTATCTAGGAAGTCCCTAGAAGGATCGGTTAGTCCATTATAGAAGATATCAAGTATTTCATTTTTCTTAAGAGGATGATCGGCTGAATCATTAAGTACGGCAAAGCCTCCCCAAGCTTGTGGGAGATTCTTTTCTTTAGTTTGAACAAAGTTAAATATTTCATGTAAGGCTTGTTTCTTATGAGCAGGAAAATATTTTTGAGAAGTAGTAAATCATATCCTGGGACTACGCACACAACCAGGGTAAGAGTATTGTACCAAGCTTTAGCATCACCCTTTAATGAGAAAGTAAATAATTTGAGAATAAAGTAGTATTGAGTTTTCTCATCATGGGTAAAAAGGGTGGCTATATCATTCAACTTAGTAAGATGTGCCACAACAGTTTAAGTTTCATAACCATGGAAAGGATCAGATTCAACCAAAGTGATTAACTCTAGGTCGACGGAGAATTCAGAATCCTTATTAGCAATAGCAATAGGTGAAGTAGCAAACTCAGGATCACATTTCATTCTAGCATTCAGAGATTTTTCTTTATACTTGTGTAATAATTTCTCTAAATCATCTCTATCCTTACAAGCAAGAATATCTCTAGTTGCCTCTTAACTCATAACATAGCCTTCCAGTACCTTAGGAAACTCATATCTAGGGGGGCCAGCTCTAGCAAGTGTTTCAGGAGTTTCAGTTTCAAGCTCATCATTAGATTCAACAACATTATGTTGTATTACTCTAGCAATTTGTTCATCAAGAAATTCACCAAGTGGCACATCATCATTATCAAGCATGGTACTAGCATCATCATAAGCATCATTCATAGTAGAAGTAGCATCATCAATAACTTGCGACATATCAGAATTAATAGCATGTGGTGGTGGTGTTGCAAATTTACTCATAACAGAAGGTGAATCTAAAGCAGAACTAGATGGCAGTTCCTTACCTCCCATCATCTTTGAGGGAAATATCTTAGTCTTTGGATCCTTCAGATTCTTCTTAGTGATAAATTGATAATAATCACAAGTGACTCAACAAATATAGCTATGCTCCCGTAGCAGTGCGGAAAAAGGTCTTGATACCCACAAGTGTAGGGGATCGCATAGCAGTTTCGAGGGTAGAGTCCCTACTAGGAAAAGCCTAGCAAGACAGCGGGTTTTGGGCCTATGAGTAGCGCGGGGCGCGCTACTAATAAGCGCTCATAGCTAACTTATAAGAGGCGGGTGCCACCAGCCTACGCTTAACGTATAAGTAGTAGCGTGGTAAAACCCTCGCTACTACTAATCTGTAATCTCTGGAAAAAATTGAATTTTTTCAATTTTTTTAATTTTTTTCCATAATTTTCAAATTTCGAATTATTTTAACCTCAAATCTCTAATCACCCATCATCACTGCTAAATTTAATCTCTAATCACCCTCATCATTCCAAATCATCTAACTTCCTGACGGTCACCCATCCTCTCACTACTCCGGCTGAGCACGCTTAACTTCCAAGTTCTATTCTCCTCGCTTCCAAGTCGCACTTGTTGTTTTCGACAAAAATAAGATGTCAATCCTATTAACCTCAGAATTTAGCTTGAGCATGTAGTCACACATTTCACTGTTTGAGTTTGAAACTATTGTTCTAAAAATTAGTAACACTAATATTTCTTGAATAATTAGTTTGACCCAGTTTGACCATAGTTTGACCAGATTTGACCACAGTTTGACCAGATTTGATCAAAATTCAAAAAACTAAAATACATATTTAGTAACACTAATATTCTTGAATAATTAGTTTGACCATAGTTTGACCAGATTTAACAAAAATTAAAAAATAATTTTTTTGAATTTTTTGCCTCCGATCTTAAAAGCCCGTAACTTTTTTTCTGTTAGGTTTTGAGGATTTTAAAATGTTTAACGGGTACCCCGATTAAATTCGGATGTAACTTTTCGAGTAGATGATTTTTCATATAAAAAACTTTTTAATCCGAGTTCGTATGCAAAAGTTATGGCCATTTTACAAATTTCCAGAGAGATTTTGCAAATAAAGTCGAAATTCATATTTGTAAATTTTCCCAACAAGTAGACCACATATCACATGGGAAACTTATTTTCTTTTTTTTTGACATTTTTATCATTTTCTTGAATTTTTTTAAAAACTGAAAAGGCGGTCCACAGGGGGGTAGACTTTGAAAATTTTGCAAATAGGCCATACCCCGCGCTACTACTATGGCAGACGATTAGTAGTAGCGAGGTAAAACCCGCCTACTACTATCAACTTAGTAGTAGCGGGTTTATAACTCATCGCTACTACTATGGCATGGTCAGGGGCCACTTAGTAGTAGCGAGGTTAAAACCCGCCATCGCTATCAACTTAGTAGTAGCGAGGGTTAAAACCCGCTACTACTATGGCATGTCCCGGGGCACGGTAGAGACCGCTTAGTAGTTGCGAGGGTTATAAACCAGCTGCTGCTATCAACTTAGTAGTAGCGAGGTTTAAAACCTCGCGCTAGTAGTAGCGATAGCGAGGGTTTTAACCCTCATTGCTGCTAAGATTCATGTATAGGCTTTTCCTAGTAGTGAGTATTCAACCCAAATTTATAGATTCGACACAAGGGAAGCCAAAGAATATTTGAAGGTATTAGTAGCTGAGTTGTCAATTCAGCCACACCTAGAGATTAATTATCTGCATCAAAGTGATTAGTAGCACAATAGTATGATAGTTTTGATGATAACAACGAGTAATAAGAACTGTAATGATGATAGTAGTGATATTGTAGCAGACAGCGATAGCGTAGAACGGTAGTAACTTAGCAAGAACAATATAAGATAAATTCATAGGCATTGGACGGTGACTTGTTGGATGATATTCATCATGTGCGCTTATAAGCTAGAGCGATACGGCACTAGCTCCATTCATCAATATAATGTAGGCATGTATTTCAGTAAATAGTCATACATGCTTTATTAAAAGAACTTGCATGACATCTTTTGTCCTACCCTCCCGTGGCAACGGGTCGATATTGAAACTACGGGATATTAAGGCCTCCTTTTAATAGAGAACCGAACAAAGCATTAACACATAGTGAATACATAAACTCCTCAAACTACGGTCATCACCGAGAGGGGCCTGGTTGTTGTCACTCCGGGGTTGTCGGATCATAACTGTAGTAGGTAACTATAACTTGCAAGATCGGATCTAAAACATGTATATAATGATGAATTCATAAACGGTTCAGATCTGAGTTCATGGCACCTGGGCCAAAAGTGACAAGCATTAAGCATAGCAAAGTCATAGCAACATGAATCTAAGAACATAGTGGATACTAGGGATCATGCCCTAACAAAACTAACTCGCTTACATGATGAATCTCATCCAACTCCTCACCGACCAGCGAGCCTACGAAGGAATTACTCACTCCCGGTGGGAGTATCATGGAATTGGCGATGGAGATGGGTTGGTGATGACGAAGAACGAAGATCGCCTCTCCGGAGCCCCAAACGAACTCTGGATATGCCCTCCCGAGGAAGAACAGGGCTTGGCGGCGGCTCCGTCTCGTGGATCGTGATAATTCTTTCTCCCTGATTTTTTCTGGAAGTATGTGATTTTATAGTATCGGGGGTCGTCTCAGGGCCACCGGTGGGGACAACCCACTGGCGTGCCGAGAGGGGCGCCGGTGGGTTGTGCCCACCTAGGTGCCCCACTCCTGCAGGTTTTGGCTCCGAAATTCTTATTATTGATATAAAAAATCCTCACAAAGTTTCGTTCCATTACGAGAACTTCTATTTCTGCACAAAAACAACACCATGGTAGTTCTGCTGAAAACAGCGTCGAGTCCGGGTTAGTTTCATTCAAATACTGCAAATTAGACTCCAAAACAAGAGGAAAGGCGTGAGAAAAGTCGATACGTTGGAGACCTATCAAGGAACCGAGTGATGCACCTCCAGGAAAGACTCGAAGCTCATGGATGATGCAAGAGAAGTCTGCTGCCCCTCCAAGCCCAAGTCAGACCTACTCCAAAGAGATGTACCGAAACATATCTGCTGCTGAGAAGAACAAGGCCCCAATGCCTGAAGTTGAGATTGATGAGGAGCCACTAGTGCTCAGGAAGCTCAAGCCCAAGATCTCAGACCATGACAACTCCCATCCTGTAGCTGAGAACATGATGCTCATGAAATACAAGGGCCCGCGAGAGTGAAGGAAAGTTGATCCCTATTCAGTCAGGAGGAGGACTACGTGTGATTACCGCTTTCACACAAGAGAACAACAAGATTCCCATGAGACTGTTTTGCTTGATAAGAAGCCCATAGTCAATGACATCAAGTGGGTGCACTGGAAATACATCGATGCAAATGAAGACTATTTGCCCCACGTTCATGAGAGTTTCAAGAGTGCCGGAGTTGATGATTTTGTTGGCAAGAAGCTCACCAAGTGGAATGATGAGATGATCATGCAATTCTATTCCACAACTCATTTCTATCCCGATGGAAAGATTGTATTGATGATTGAGGGACACAGATGCCAGTCATCGATCTCTGAGTGGGAAGAACTTATTGGTGCCCCCGAGGAAGAAGAAAATGACATTAATGTGTACGGGAAGCCCGGATGGACCACAACTCCATGGCAAATATGTGTAAGGAAATCCCAGCCAAAGATCTTGAGAGTCACAAACTTGGATCTGTGAAGCATTTGCTAGATGGGTTGGCCACAACCAACACTATCATGAGGCATACCCTCTTTCCCAAGTCCTGAGATGTCAAGATGACACGTGGTTGATTGCTTGTATCGCGTTGGTATTTCCCGAAGAGGAGAGGATGATGCAACACATCAACAATAAGTATTTCCTCCGTTATGAAACCAAGGTTGTCAATCCAAGAGCGAACCAAGCAACACTATGTAAACGGCACCTGCACGTAAATAACAAAAACTTGCAACC
>JAHHZJ010001953.1:0-43987 GCA_021437245.1 Aegilops speltoides
TTGGCAAGGGGTACAATAAGTGATCTGGAGTAGATCACTGAAACAGCGGTCAAAATTATCCTTAGTGGAATAAGGATATGTTTCTCGATTATGGAAGTGACAAAAGGTTCATCGTAAAGGGTTACGTCGATGCAAGTTTTGACACCGATCTGATGACTCTAAGTCTCGATCTAGATACATATTGAAAGTGGGAACAATTAGCTAGAGTAGCTCCGTGCGAGCATTGTAGACATAGAAAATTTGCAAAATAAATACATTTCACGAATATGATAGACCCGTTGACTAAGATTCTCTCACAAGCAAAACATGATCACACTTAGTACTCTTTGAGTGTTAATCACATAGCGATGTGAACTAGATTATTGACTCTAGTAAACCCTTTGGGTGTTGTGTCATGACGATGTGAACTAAGGGTGTTAATCATATCTGAGATATGATGATTGGTGTTCAATCACATGGTGATGTGAACTAGATTATTGACTCTAGTGCAAGTGGGAGGCTGAAGGAAATATGCCTAGAGGCAATAATAAAGTTATTATATATTTCCTCATATCATGATAAATGTTTATTATTCATGCTAGAGAATGTATTATGGAAACATAATACATGTGTGAATACATAGACAAGCAGTGTCACTAGTATGCCTCTACTTGACTAGCTTGTTAATCAAAGATGGTTATGTTTCCTAACCATGAACAAAGAGTTGTTATTTGATTAACAAGGTCACATCATTAGTAGAATGATCGATTGACATGACCCATTCCATTAACTTAGCACCGATCGTTTAGTATGTTGCTCTTGCTTTTATCCATGACTTATACATGTTCACGTAACTATGAGATTATGCAACTCCGTTTTAGGAGGAACACTTTGGGTGCTACCAAGCGTCCTAGCGTGGCGGGTGATTATAAAGAATTACTGAGGTGTCTCAAAAGCGAGATGTTGGGTTGGCGTATTTCGAGATTAGGTTTTGTCACTCCGATTGTCGGAGAGGTATCTCTGAGCCCTCTCGGTAATGTACATCACTTAAGCCTTGCAAGCATTACAACTAATGAGTTAGTTGTGAGATGATGTATTACGGAGCGAGTAAAGAGACTTAGGGAAGCGAGATTGAACTAGGTATTGGATCCGGCGGTGATGAATCTCGAGGCGAGTAACCTCTACCGATGACAAAGGGAACAGCGTATGTTGTTATCTTGATCGACCGATAAAGATCTTCGTAGAATATGTAGAACCAATATGGGCATCAGGTCCGCTATTGGTTATTGACCGGAGGCGTGTCTCGGTCATGTCTACATTGTTCTCGAACCGTAGGGTCCGCACACTTAAGTTTTGATGACATTTATATTATGAGTTTATGAGTTTGATGTACCGAAGAGTTTGGAGTCCGGATGAGATCGGGGACATGGCGAAAGTCTCGAAATGGTCGAGGCGTAAGATCGATATATTGGACGACTATATTCGGAGTTCGGAAGGTTAGAGTCATTCGGGTAATTATCGAATCTGGGAGATTCTGCGGGAATTCGCCGGGGGAGTATTGGGCCTTATGGGCCATACGGAAAAAGAGAGGGGGCTGCCCTAGGCAGGCAGCGCCCCGCCCTAGTCGGGTGAGCTAGGGGAGGGGCGCACCCCCTCCTTCCTTTCCTTCTCTCTTCCCCTTCCTAGTCTCCTACTCCTAATACATGGAAGGATCCCTAGTTGGACTAGGAAGGGAATCCTACTCGGTGGAGTAGGACTCCCTATGCGCGCCTCCTCCTAGGCCGGCCTCCTCCTCCCTCCCTCCTTTATATATCTGAGGCGAGGGGCACCCATAGACACACAAGTTTGATCTACGGATCGTTCCTGGCCGTGTCGGTGCCCCCTCCACCATATTCCACCTCGGTCATGCAGGTCATCAGCTTAAGCGAAGCGGCCCTGTAGAGTGAAACATCAAGATCGTCACCACACCGTCGTGTGGCGGAACTCCCTCGACATTTCGGCTGGATCGGGTCTGAGGGGCGTCATCGAAGCTGTCGTGTGTCAAGAACTTCAGGCGCCCGAATGAATGGCGTCCGGGATCGGTCGGATCGCGAGGAGAACGTCTGACTACTTCCTCTACGTTGTGATCGCTTCGCTTGGTCTCACAGTGCGTAGACAACTCTCCCCTCTCGTTGCTATGCATCACCATGATCTTTGCGTGTGCGTAGGAAAATTTTGAAATTACTCGTTCCCCAACATACGCAACATTCAGATCCGTATGTATCTTGCAAATCTCTATGTCTCCCACGGACTTGGTCCCGGATGGAATTGAGCGTCTCTTGATGTGCTTGGTCCTCTTGTGAAATCTGGATTCCTTTGCCAAAGGCAATTGTACGATATTGTCACGAGAAGATCTTCATTGGACCCGGTGCACTAGGTATGACACCTAGATGGGAAATGAACTCCTTCATCGGACTCCTTCATTTCTTTGCTTCGAAGCGACTATGTACTCCGCTTCGCATGTAGATCCCGCCATGATGTTGTGTTTAGAACGCACCATGCGACAGCTCAACCGTTTAATATAAACACGTATCCGGTTTGCGATTTAGAATCGTCCGGATCGGTGTCAAAGCTTACATCGGCGTAACCATTTACAACTAGCTCTTTGTCACCTCCATAAGCGAGAAACATATCCTTAGTCCTTTTCGGTATTTGAGGATATTCTTGACGCTGTCGATGATCCACTCTGGATTACTTTGGTACCTCCTTTGCTAAACTTATTGCTAAGCATACATCGGGTTTGGTACACATCATTGCATACATGATAGAGCCTATGGCTGAAGCATAGGGAACATCTTTCATTTCTCTCTATCTTCTTTGTGGTTGGGCATTGAGTCGACTCAACTTCACACCTTGTAATACATGTAAGAATCCTTTCTTTGCACGATCCATTTGAACTTTTTCAAAACTTTATCAAGGTATGTACTTTGTGAAAGTCAATTAAGCGTCTTGATCTATCTCTATAGATCTTGATGCCCAATATGTAAGCAGCTTCACGAGGTCTTTCATTGAAAAACTTTTATTCAAGTATCCTTATGCTATCCAGAAATTCTATATCATTTCCGATTAACAATATGTCATCTACATATAATATTAGAAATGCTCTGAGCTCCACTCACTTTCTTGTAAATACAAGCTTCTCAAAGTCTATATAAAACCATATGCTTTGATCACACTATCAAGCGTTTATTCCAACTCGAGATGCTTGCAGTCCATAAATGGATCGCTAGAGCTTGCACACTTTGTTAGCACCTTTTGGATCGACAAAACCTTCGGTTGCATCATATACAACTCTTTTTCAGAAATCCATTCAGGAATGCAGTTTGACATCCATTTGCCAAATTTCATAATCATAAAATCGGCAATTGCTAACATGATTCGGACAGACTTAAGCATCGCTACGGGTGAGAAAGTCTCATCGTAGTCAACCCCTTGAACTTGTCGAAAACCTTTCACAACAAGTCGAGCTTTGTAGACAGTTACATTACCATCAGCATCAGTCTTCTTCTTGAAGATCCATTTATTCTCGATGGCTTGCCGATCATCGGGCAAGTTAACCAAAGTCCATACTGTGTTCTCATACATGGATCCCATCTCAGATTTCATGGCCTCAAGCCATTTTGCGGAATCTGGGCTCATCATCGCTTCCTCATAGTTAGTAGGTTCGCCATGGTCAAGTAACATGACTTCCATAATAGGATTACCATACCACTCTGGTGCGGATCTTACTCTGGTAGACCTACGAGGTTTGGTAGTAACTTGATCTGAAGTTTCATGATCAATATCATTAGCTTCCTCACTGATTGGTGTAGTTGTCACGAGGAACCGGTTCTTGTGATGAACTACTTTCAATAAGGGGAGCAGGTATAGATTACCTCATCAAGTTCTACTTTCCTCCCCTCACTTCTTTCGAGAGAAACTCCTTCTCTAGAAAGGATCCGATTTTAACAACAAAATCTTGCCCTCGGATCTGTGATAGAAGGTGTACCCAATATTCTCTTTTGGGTATCCTATGAAGACACATTTATCGATTTGGGTTCGAGCTTATCTGGTTGAAGTTTCTTCACATAAGCATCACAGCCCCAAACTTTAAGAAAGCGACAACTTTG
Source organism: Aegilops speltoides (assembly GCA_021437245.1). Taxonomy (NCBI): domain Eukaryota; kingdom Viridiplantae; phylum Streptophyta; class Magnoliopsida; order Poales; family Poaceae; genus Aegilops; species Aegilops speltoides. The sequence continues at coordinate 4,128 of JAHHZJ010001953.1, forward strand.
GTTTCTTGCCAAACCACAATTCATAAGGCGTCGTCTCAGCAGTTTTGATGGTGCCCTATTTAGCGTGAATCGGCCATCTCTAAAGCATAACCCCAAAATGATAGCGGTTAATCAATAAGAGACATCATAGATCGCACCATATCTAGTAAAGTACAATTACGATGTTCGGACACACCATTTCGTTATGGTGTTCCGGGTGGCGTGAGTTGCAAAACTATTCCGCATTGTTTCAAATGTAAACCAAATTCGTAACTCAAATATTCTCCTCCACGATCAGATCATAGAAATTTTATTTTCTTGTTATGACGATTTTCCACTTCACTATGAAATTCTTTGAACTTTTCAAATGTTTCAGATTTGTGTTTCATTAAGTAGATATACCCATATCTGCTCAAATCATCTGTGAAGGTGATAAAATAACGATACCCGCTGCGAGCCTCAATATTCATTGGACCACATACATCGGTATGTATGATTTCCAACACATCGATTTGCTCGCTCCATAGTTTAGGAGAATGGCGTTTTAGTCATCTTGCCCATGAGGCACGGTTACATAAGTACCAAATGATTCATAATCAAGTGATTCCAAAGTCCATCGGTATGGAGTTTCTTCATCGTTTTACACCAATATGACCTAAGCGGCGATTGCCACAAATAAGTTGCACTATCATTATCAACTCTACATCTTTTGGTTTCAACATTATGAATATGTGTATCACTACTATCGAGATTCATTAAAATAGACCACTCTTCAAGGGTGCATGACCATAAAAGATATTACTCATATAAATAGAACAACCATTATTCTCGATTTAAATGAATAACCGTCTGCATCAAACAAGATCCAGATATAATGTTCATGCTCAGCGGCACAAAATAACAATTATTTAGGTCTAAAACTAATCCCGATGGTAGATGTAGAGGTAGCGTGCCGATCGCGATCACATCGACTTTGGAACCATTTCCCAGCGCGCATCGTCACCTCGTCCTTAGCCAATCTTAAGCAATCCGTAGTCCCTATTTGAGTTGCAAATATTTAGCAGAACCGATATCAAATACCGGTGCTACTGCGAGCATTAGTAAGGTACACATCAATAACATGTATATCACATATACCTTTGTTCACTTTGCCATCCTTCTTATCCGCCAAATACTTGGGGCAGTTCGCTTCGGTGTCGATCGCTTGCGATAGAAGCACTCGATCTCAGGCTTAGGTCCAGACTTGGGTTTCTTCTCTTGAGCAACAACTTGCTTCTTTGTTCTTCTTGAAGTTCCTTCTTCTTCCCTTTGCCCTTTTCTTGAAACTGGTGGTCTTATTGACCATCAACACTTGATGCTCCTTCTTGATTTCTACCTCCATAGCTTTTAGCATTGCGAAGAGCTCGGGAATAGTCTTGTCCATCCCTTGCATATTATAGTTCATCACGAAGCTCTTGTAGCTTGGTGGCGATGATTGAACAATTATGTCGATGACACTATCATCGGAAGATTATACCCGGACATTTTGAGTATATGTTCCTTGTGAACTATTCTCCTCCATCTTGCAGCTATAGAACTTATTAGAGACTTCATATCTCTCAATCCGGGCATTTGCTTGAAATATTAACTTCAACTCTGGAACATCTCATATGCTCCATGGCGTTCAAAATGTTGTTGAAGACCGGTTCTAAGCCGTAAAGCATGGCACACTGAACTATCGAGTAGTCATCGACTTTGCTCGCGGGACGTTCTTAACGTCGTCGATTTACATCTGCAGCGAGGCTGGCACCGGCGGTGCTTCGGGGCGTAATTCTTCTATGCAGCAATGAGGATAATCCTCGAGATTCGGACCCGATCCATGTAATTGCTACCATCATCTTTCAACTTAGCTTTCTCAAGGAGCATTAAAATTCAGCGGAACAACAACACGAGCCATCTATCTACAACAAACATAGACAAGCAAAATACTATCGGTACTAAGTTCATGATAAATTTAAGTTCAATTAATCATATTACTTAAGAACTCCCACTTAGGCAGACATCTCTCTAGTCATCTAAGTGATCACGTGATCCAAATCAACTAAACCATGTCCGATTATCACGTGAGATGGAGTAGTTTCAATGGTGAACATCACTATGTTGATCATATCTACTATATGATTCACGTTCGACCTTTCGGTCTCCGTGTTCGAGGCCATATCTGTATATTCTAGGCTCGTCAAGTTTAACTTTGAGTATTCGCGTGTGCAAGCTGTTTTTGCACCGTTGTATTTGAGCGTGAAGCTATATCACCCGATCATCACGTGGTGTCTCGGCACGAAGAACTTTCATAGCGGTGCATACTAGGGAGAACACTTCTTGATAATTAGTGAGAGATCATCTTAAAATGCTCTTGTCAAACTAAGAAAATAAGATGTATAAAGATAAACATCATATGCAATCAAAATATGTGACATGATATGGCCATGATCATCTTGTGCCTTTGATCTCCATCTCCAAAATCTTTGTCATGATCTCTACGTCAAGCACGACACCATGATCTCCATCATCTTGATCTATATCAATGTGTAGCGTCACATGGTCGTCTCGCCAACTATTGCTCTTGCAACTATTGCTATCGCATAGCGATAAAGTAAAACAATTATTTGGCGCTTGCATCTTATACAATAAAGAGACAACCATAAGGCTTACGCTGGTTGCCGATAACTTCAACAAAACATGATCATCTCATACAATAAAATATAGCTTCACATCTTGACCATATCACATCATAACATGCCTGCAAAAACAAGTTAGGCGTCCTCTACTTTGTTTTTGCAAATTTTTACGTGGCTGCTACGGGCTGAGCAAGAACCGTTCTTACCTATGCATCAAAACCACAGCGATAGTTCGTCAAGTTAGTGCTATTTTAACCTTCGCAAGAGACCGGGCGTAGCCACACTTGGATTCGACTAAAGTTGGAGAAAGCAGAGCCGCTTGACCACACGTATTGCAAAGCACATCGGTACAACCAGATCTCGGCGTAAGCGTCTGGCGTAATGTCATTCGGGCGCTTCATCCAACAATACCGCCGAGACCAAAGTATGACATCTTTGGTAGCGGTATGACTTATATCGCCCACAACTCACTTGTGTTCTACTCGTGCATATAACATCTCGCATAAAACCAGGCTCGATACCCTTTGTTGGGGAGCGTAGTAATTTCAAAATTTTCCCTCGCACCAAGATCATGGTGATGCATAGCAGAGAGGAGAGTGTTGTCCACGTACCCTCGTGAACCCGGCGGGCGTTAGAACAACATAGCGGTTGATGTGGCGTCGTCTTCATGGCCCGACCGATCAAGCACCAAACTCGACACCTCGAGTTCTAGCACATGTTCAGCTCGACAGCGATCCCGGACTCCGATCCGGGGACAATGTCGGGCGGAGTTCCGTCGGCATGATGGCGTGGTGGCGATCTTGATGTTCTACCGTTGCGAGGCTTTGCTAAGCACCGCTACAATATTATCGAGGACTATGGTGGAGGGCACGCTGCGGCTAAGAGATCAAGAGATCAATTGTTGTGTCTATGGGGTGCCCCCTCCGTATATATAAAGGGGAGGAGGAGAGGGCGGCCAAGGAGGAGGCGCGCAAGGGGGCAATCCTACTCCAAGTAGGATTCCCCTCTTTCCTAATCCAAATAGGAGAGGGAAGGAAGGGAAGGAGAAGGAGAAGGAAGTGAAGGAAATATGCCCTAGAGGCAATAATAAAGTTATTATTTATTTCCTTATTTCATGATAAATGTTTATCATTCATGCTAGAATTGTATTAACAGGAAACATGATACATGTGTGAATGCATAGACAAAACAAGATGTCACTAGTATGCCTCTACTAGACTAGCTTGTTAATCAAAGATGGTTATGTTTCGACCATGAACAAAGGAGTTGTTATTTGATTAACGAGGTCACATCATTAGTAGAATGATCGATTGACATGACCCATTCCCTTAGCTTAGCACACGATCGTTTAGTATGTTGCTCTGCTTTTATCCATGACTTATACATGTTCACTGTAACTATGAGATTATGCAACTCCGTTTACGGAGGAACACTTTGGGTGCTACCAAGCGTCTAGCGTAAGCTGGGTGATTATAAAGGTACTACTGGTGTCTCCAAAGGCAGATGTTGGGTTGGCGTATTTGAGATTAGGTTTTGTCACTCCGATAGTCGGAGAGGTATCTCTGGGCCCTCTCGGTAATGCACATCACTGAAGCCTTGCAAGCACTACAACTAATGAGTTAGTTGTGAGATGATGTATTCGGAGCGAGTAAAGAGACTTGCGTAGCGAGATTGAACTAGGTATTGGATACAAACGATCGAATCTCGGGCAAATAACATACCGATGACAAAGGAACAACGTATGTTGTTATCTTGGTCTGACCGACAAAGATCTTCGTAGAATATGTAGGAACCAATATGGGCATCCAGGTCCGCTGTTGGTTATTGACCGTGAATGGTTCTAGGTCATGTCTACATTGTTCTCGAACCGTAGGGTCCATGCGCTTAAGGTTTCGATGGCAGTTATTATGAGTTTATGTATTTTGATGTACGAAGGAGTTGAGTCCGGATGTGATCACGGACATGGCGAGAGTCTCGGAATGGTCGAGACATAAAGATTGATATATTGGAAGCCTATGTTTGGAGTTGGAATGGTTCGGCGGCGGAATTCTGGAATCAGGGAGGTTCGGAACCCCGGGAGGTAAATGGGCCTCGGTGGGCCTTAGTGGAAAGGAGAAGGGGCAGCCCTAGGAGGCGCGCCTCCCCTTCCTAGTCCTACTAGGACTAGGAGAAGGGCAGCCCCCTCTCTCTCTTTCCCCTCAGGAATCCTAGTCCAACTAGGATTGGAGAATCCTACTCCCAGGAGGAGTAGGACTCCCAGCAGCGCCTCCTTGGCGCGGCCCCTCCCCTGCTCCTTTATATCACGGGGCAGGGGGCACCTTAGAACACACAAGTTGATCGTGAGATCGTTCCTTAGCCGTGTCGGTGCCCCCTCCACCATATTCCACCTCGGTTATCTGTGTCATGAAGCTTAAGCGAAAGCCTGGCTTGATGAAACATCAAGATCGTCCTGCCCGTCGTCTTGTGGAACTCTCCTCGACACTCGGCTGGATCGGATCTGAGGGCGTCATCGAGCTGTCGTGTGTCAAGAACTTGGGCGCGAATGCTTGGCGCGGGATCGGTCGGATCGCGAGGAGAGCGTCTGACTACTTCCTCTACGTTGTGATCGCTTCGCCCGGGTCTACAAGGGTATGTGGACAACACTCTCCCCTCTCGTTGCTATACATCACCATGATCTTGCGTGTGCGTAGGAAAATTTTTGAAATTACTCGTTCCCCAGCAGTGGCATCCGAGCCTAGGTTTTTCTATGGTTTGATGTTTTGCGAGTAGAACACAAGTGAGTTGTGGGCGATACAAGTCATACTACCTACCAGCATGTCATACTTTGGTTCAGCGGTATTGTGAGATGAAGCGGCCCGGACCGACATTCTGCGTGCGCTTCTGCGAGACTGGTTTCACCGCCATGAGCACTTTCGTTGCTTAAAGGTGACTGGTGGGTGTCTGTCTCTCTCACTTTAGTTGAACCGAGTGTGGCTCGCCGGTCCTTGAGAAGGTTAAAAGCGGAGTCTATTTGTGAAATGTCGTTGTGGTTTTGATGCGTGGGTGAGGCTGGTTCTTGCTTAAGCCCGTAGCAGCCACGTAAAATTTGCAACAACAAAGTAGAGGGCGTCTAACTTGTTTTTGCAGGGCATGTTGTGATGTGATATGGTCAAGATGTGATGCTATATTTTATTGTATGAGATGATCATGTTTTGTAACGAAGTTATCGGCAATGGCGAGAGCCATATGGTTGTCGCTTTATTGTATGCAATGCAATGCATACTGTAATGCTTTACTTTATCACTAAGCGGTAGCGATAATCGTAATAGCATAAGTTTGGCGAGGCGACAACGATGCTGCGATGGAGATCAAGGTGTCGCGCCGGTGGCGATGGTGATCATGGTGGTGCAACAAGATGGAGATCATGAAGCACAAGATGATGATGACCATATCATATCACTTATATTGATTTGCATGTGATGTTTATCCTTTTATGCATCTTATCTTGCTTTGATTGGCGGTAGCATTATAAGATGATCTCTCACTAAATTATCAAGAAGTGTTCTCCCGGGTATGCCGTTGCCAAAGTTAAATCGTGCCCGGACACCCGCGTGATGATCGGGTGTGATAAGCTCTCGTCCATCTACAGCGGGTGCAAGCCAGTTTTGCTGTATGAGAATACTCGGGTTATACTTGGCGAGCCTAGCATATGCGAGATATGGCCTCGGAACACGGAGACCGAAAGGTCGGCGTGAATCATATAGTAGATATGATCAACATAAGATGTTCACCATTGAAAACTACTCCATTTCACGTGATGATCGGTTATGGTTTAGTTGATTTGGATCACGTGATCACTTAGATGACTAGAGATGTTTTTCTAAGTGGGAGTTCTTAAGTAATATGATTAATTGAACTTAAATTTATCATGAACTTAGTACTGATAGTATCTTGCTTGTTTATGTTTGATTGTAGATAGATGGCTCGTCTTTGTTGTTCCGTTGAATTTTAATCGTTCCTTGAGAAAGCAAAGTTGAAAGATGATGGTAGCAATTACGAATTTGGGTCCGTAACGAGGATCATCCTCATTGCTGCCTGAGAAGAGCTCGTCTGGATGCACCGCTAGGTGCGAACTCTTGCTAATGCAAGCTGCGGATGTTATGAGCGTCTGGCGAGCAAAGCGATGACTACTCTATAGTTCGATGTGCCATGCTACGGCTTAGAACCGGGACTTCAACGGCGTTTTGAGCGTCATGGAGCATATGAGATGTTCGAGGAGTTGAAGTTAATATTCAACAGAATGCGGATTGAGAGATATGAAGTCTCAATAAGTTCTATAGCTGCAAGATGGAGGAGAAAGATTACATTAGTGAGCATATACTCGGAATGTGGGTACTACAATCACTTGACACAATTGGGAGTTAATCTTCGGATGATTGTGTCATTGTGAAATTCTCAATCACGCCACCAAGCTACAAAGGCCGTGATGAACTATAATATGCAAGGGTTAGTAAAGACTATGCGAGGCTCTTACGCAATGCTAAAGGCTGCGGAGGTAGAAATCAGAAGGAGCATCAAGTGTTGATGGTCGATAAGACCACTAGTTTCAAGAAGAAAGGCAAAGGGAAGAAGAAGGGAATCTCAAGAAGAACAGCAAGCAAGTTCTTGCTCGGGAGAAAAACCCAAGTCGGCCCTAAACACTGGCGAGTGCTTCTCTGCATAGCGGTAGTCCTTTGGGCGGAACTGCCCCAAGTATTTGGCGGATAAGAAGGATGGCAAGGTGAACAAAGGTATATGTGATATACATGTTATTGATGTGTACCTTACTAGAGCTCGTAGTAGCACTTTGGGTATTTGATCTTGGTTACATTGCTAATATTTGCAACTCGAAGCAGGGACTACGGATTAGCGAACTCGGCAAAGGGCGAGGTGGCGATCTTGGCGTGGGAAATGGTTCCAAAGTCGATGTGATCGCGATCGACACGCTACCTCTACATCTACCTTGGGATTAGTTTTAGACCTAAATAATTGTTATTTGGTGCTGCGTTGAGCATGAACATTATATCTGGATCTTGTTTGATGCGAGGCGGTTATTCATTTAAATCGAGAGAATAATGGTTGTTCTATTTATATGAGTAATATCTTTTATGGTCATGCACCCTTGAGAATGGTCTATTTCTGGTGAATCTCGATAGTAGTGATACACATATTCATAATGTTGAAACCAAAAGATGCGAGTTGATAATGATAGTGCAACTTATTTGTGCACTTGCCGTTTAGGTCATATCGATTGTAAAGCGCATGAAGAAACTCCATCTTGATGGACTTTTGGAGTCACTTGATTATGAATCACTTGGCACTTGCGAACCGTGCCTCATGGGCAAGATGACTAGAACACCGTTCTCGGTACTATGGAGAAGCAACAGATTTGTTGGAAATCATACATCTGAGATGTATGTGGTCCGATGAATATTGAGGCTCGTGGCGGATATCGTTATTTTCTCACCTTCACGAGATGACTTAAGCGGATATGGGTATATCTACTTAATGAAACATAAGTCTGAAGCGTTTGAAAAGTTCAAAGAATTTCAGTGAAGTTGAAAATCATCGTAACAAGAAAATTAAGTTTCTCGATCGATCGTGGAGGTGAATATTTGAGTTCTGAGTTTGGTCTACATTTGAAACAATGCGGAATAGTTTAGCAACTCCGCCACCGGAACACCACGCGTAATGGTGTGTCGAGCGTCGTGTCGTACTTTACTAGATATGAGTGCGATCTATGATGTCTCTTCTGATTACCGCTATCGTTTTGGGGTTATGCTCTAGAGACAGCCGCATTCACCTGAATAGAACACCGTCGAAATCCGTTGAGGCGACACCTTATGAACTGTGGTTTAGCAAGAAACCAAAGTTGTCGTTTCTTAAAGTTTGGGGATGCGATGCTTATGTGAAAAAGCTTCAACTTGATAAGCTCGAACCCAAATCGAATGTGTCTTCATAGGATACCCAAAGGAGATAGTTGGGTACACCTTCTATCACAGATCCGAAGGCAAGACATTCGTTGCTAAGAATGGATCCTTTCTAGAAGGAGTTTCTCTCGAAAGAAGTGAGTGGGAGGAAAGTGGAACTTGATGAGGTAATAGTACCTTCTCCCTTACTTGAAAGTAGTTAAATCGCGAAACCAGTTTACGAGACACCTACACCAAGTAGTGAGGAAGTTGATGATGTTGATCATGAAACTTGAGATCAAGTTCTTCTGAGAACCTCGTAGATCGACGAGTAAGATCCGCACGAGTGATGCGGTAATCCTGTTACGGAAGTCATGCTACTAGATCATGATGAACCTCGAACTATGAAGAAGCGATGGTGAGCCAGATTCATAAAATGGCTTGAGGCCATGAAATCGAGATGGGATCCATGTATGAAAACAAAGTGTGGACTTTGGTTGACTTGCGAGGTAGGCAAGCAATAGAAAACAAGTGGATCTTCAAGAAGAAGGTGGCGGCGGCGGTAATATTCTTGTCTATAAAGCTCGACTTATGCAAAAGGTTTCGACAAGTTCAAGGGATTGACTACGATGAGACCTTCTCACCGTGGCGATGCTTAAGTCCGTCCGAATCATGTTAGCAATTGCGCATTTTATGATTATGAAATTTGGCAAATGGATGTAAAGCGCATTCTGAATGGATTTACGGAAGAAGAGTTGTATATGATGCAACGAAGGTTTTATCGATCCAAAGGGAGCTAACAAAGTGTGCAAGCTCAGCGATCCATATATGGACTGGTGCAAGCATCTCGGAGTTGGAATAAGCGTTTTGATAGTGTGATCAAAGCATTTGGGTTTATCTGAGACTTTTGGAGCTTTGTATTTACAAGAAAGTGAGTGGGAGCTCTGTAGCATTTACGATCTTATATGTGGATGACATATTGCTGATCGGAAATGATATAGAATTCTGGATAGCATAAAGGGATACTTGAATAAGAGTTTTTCAATGAAAGACCTCGGTGAAGCTGCTTACATATTGGGCATCAAGATCTATAGAGATAGATCAAGGCGGCAATTGGACTTTCACAAAGCACATACCTTGACAAAGTTTTGAAGAAGTTCAAAATGGATCAAGCAAAGAAAGGGTTCTTGCACGTGTTACAAGGTGTGAAGTTGAGTCGGACTCAATGCCCGACCACTGCGAGAAGATAGAGAGAAGATGAAAGATGTTCCTATGCTTGACCATAGGCTCTATCATGTATGCAATCTTGTACCGGACAGACTGATGTGTGCCTTGCTATAAGCCTAGCGAGGAGGTACCAAAGTAATCGAGTGGATCCTTTGGACAGCGGTCAAGAACATCTGAAATACGAAAAGGACTAAGGATATGTTTCTCGTATATGGAGGTGACAAAGAGCTCATAAATGGCAGTTACGTTGATGCAAGCTTTGACAGCGATCCGGACGATTCTAAATCGCGGACGGATCGTATTTACACTAAGCGGAGGAGCTGTCGGTTGGTGCGTTCTAAACAAAGCGTCGTGGCGGGATCTACATGTGAAGCGGAATACATAGCAACCGGGCAGCTAATGAAGAGTGCGGATGAAGGAGTTCATATCCGATCTAGGTGTCATACCTAGTGCATCGGGTCAATGAAAATCTTACGTGACAATCTTGGAGCAATTGCCTTAGCAAAGGAATCCAGATTTCACAAGAGGACCAAACACATCAAAAGGCGCTTCAATTCCATCGGGACTTAGTCGGGTGGAGACATAGAGATTTGCAAGATACATACGGATCTGAATGTTGCGAGACCGTTGACTAAGCCTCTTCCACGAGCAAAACATGATCGGCACCAAGACTCCATGGGTGTTAGAATCATTACTATGTAATCTAGATTATTGACTCTAGTGCAAGTGGGAGGCTGAAGGAAATATGCCCTAGAGGCAATAATAAAGTTATTATTTATTTCCTTATTTCATGATAAATGTTTATCATTCATGCTAGAATTGTATTAACAGGAAACATGATACATGTGTGAATGCATAGACAAAACAAGATGTCACTAGTATGCCTCTACTAGACTAGCTTGTTAATCAAAGATGGTTATGTTTCCGACCATGAACAAAGAGTTGTTATTTGATTAACGAGGTCACATCATTAGTAGAATGATCGATTGACATGACCCATTCCTTAGCTTAGCACGATCGTTTAGTATGTTGCTCTGCTTTTATCCATGACTTATACATGTTCTGTAACTATGAGATTATGCAACTCCGTTTACGGAGGAACACTTTGGGTGCTACCAAGCGTCCTGGCGTAAGCTGGGTGATTATAAAGAAGTACTACAGGTGTCTCCAAAGGCAGATGTTGGGTTGGCGTATTTGAGATTAGGTTTTGTCACTCCGATAGTCGGAGAGGTATCTCTGGGCCCTCTCGGTAATGCACATCACTGAAGCCTTGCAAGCACTACAACTAATGAGTTAGTTGTGAGATGATGTATTACGGAGCGAGTAAAGAGACTTGCGTAGCGAGATTGAACTAGGTATTGGATACCGCGATCGAATCTCGGGCAAGTAACATATCCGATGACAAAGGAACAACGTATGTTGTTATGCGGATCGACCGACAAAGATCTTCGTAGAATATGTAGGAACCAATATGGGCATCCAGGTCCGCTGTTGGTTATTGACCGTGAATGGTTCTAGGTCATGTCTACATTGTTCTCGAACCGTAGGGTCCATGCGCAAGGTTTCGATGGCGGTTATTATGAGTTTATGTATTTTGATGTACGAAGGAGTTAGTCCGGATGTGATCACGGACATGGCGAGAGTCTCGGAATGGTCGAGACATAAAGATTGATATATTGGAAGCCTATGTTTGGAGTTGGAATGGTTCGGGCGGCGGAATTCTGGGAATGCAGGGAGGTTCTGGAACCCCGGGAGGTAAATGGGCCTCGGTGGGCCTTAGTGGAAAGGAAGGGGCAGCCCTAGGAGGCGCGCGCTCCCCCTTCCTAGTCCTACTAGGACTAGGAGAAGGGCCGCCCCTCTCTCTCTTTCCCCTCAGGAATCCTAGTCCAACTAGGATTGGGGAATCCTACTCGGAGGAGTAGGACTCCAGTAGCGCCTCCCTTGGCCGGCCCCCCCCCTTGCTCCTTTATATCTGAGAGGCAGGGGGCACCTTGGAACACACAAGTTGATCGTGAGATCGTTCCTTAGCCGTGTCGGTGCCCCCTCCACCATATTCCACCTCGGTTATCTGTCATGAAGCTTAAGCGAAGCCTGCTTGCAGTGAAACATCAAGATCGTCCTGCGCCGTCGTCTTGTGGAACTCTCCTCGACACTCGGCTGGATCGGATCTGAGGGCGTCATCGAGCTGTCGTGTGTCAAGAACTGGGCGCCGAAGATATGGCCGGGATCGGTCGGATCGCGAGGAGAGCGTCTGACTACTTCCTCTACGTTGTGATCGCTTCGCCCGGGTCTACAAGGGTATGTGGACAACCTCTCCCCTCTCGTTGCTATACATCACCATGATCTTGCGTGTGCGTAGGAAAATTTTTGAAATTACTCGTTCCCCAGCAGGAAGGAGAGGAGAGAAAAGGGGAAAGGGGGCGGCCGCGCTTGGCGCGCCTCCTCTCTTCCACCACTTGGCCCATAGGGCCCATTGCTTCTTCCTCGTATTCCCATAACTCCGGTACCCCGAACATACATGAATCACTCGGAACCTTTGAAGTCCAAATATAGTTGTCAATATATCGATATTTACATCTCGACCATTTGAGACTCCTCGTCATGTCACGATCTCATCGGGACTCGAACTCCTTGGTACATCAAAACTCATAAACTCATAATATAAGCTGTCATCAAAACCTTAAGCGTCACGGACCCTACGGGTTCGAGAACAATGTAGACATGGCCGAGACCGTGTCGGTCAATAACCAATAGCGGAACCTGGATGCTCATATTGGCTCCACATATTCTCTGAAGATCTTTATCGGTCGAACCGCATAACAACATATGTTGTTCCCTTTGTCATCGGTATGTTACTTGCGAGATCGATCGTCGGTATCTCAATACCTAGTTCAATCTCGTTACCGTCAAGTCTCTTTACTCGTTCGTAATGCATCATTGCATAACTAACTCATTAGCTACATTGCTTGCAAGGCTTATAGTGATGTGCATTACGAGAGGGCAGAGATACCTCTCCAGACAATCGGAGTGACAAAACCTAATCTCGAAATCGCCAACTCAACATGTAGCTTTGGAGACACACTGTAGAGCTCCTTTATAATCACCCGATTCGTTGTGAAGTTTGGTAGCACACAAAGTGTTCCTCCGGTAAACGGGAGTTGCGTAATCTCATAGTTATAGGAACTTGTATAAGTCATGAAGAAAGCAATAGCAACATACTTAAATGATCAAGTGCTAAGCCAACAAAACACAATTTCCACCGCCGTAACCTTCTGTATCCGTGAGATCTCATCTTGGAGCCTTCGCGGCACTCTGTCGGAGGGAATCGACCATGGAGGGCTTCTACATCAACACCATAGCCCTCCAATGAGTTGTGAGTAGTTTACCACAGACCTCACGGGTCCATAGTTATTAGCTAGATGGCTTCTTCTCTCTTTTGGATCTCAATACAATGTTCTCCCCTCTCTTGTGGAGATCTATTCGATGTAACTCTTTTTGCGGTGTGTTTGTTGTGATCCGATGAATTTGGGTTTATGATCAAGTTTATCTATGAGAAATATTTGAATCTCCTCTGAATTCTTTTATGTATGATTGAGTTATCTTTGCAAGTACCTTCGAATTATCAGTTTGGTTTGGCCTACTAGATTGATCTTTCTTGCCATGGGAGAAGTGCTTAGCTTTGGGTTCAATCTTGCGGTGTCCTTACCAGTGTGCGGGGGTTGCAAAGGCACATATTGTATTGTTGCCATCGAGGATAAAAAGATGGGGTTTATATCATATTGCTTGAGTTTATCCCTCTACATCATGTCATCTTGCTTAAAGTGTTACTCTGTTCTTATGAACTTAATACTCTAGATCTGAGGAGGAGTGATCGGTTGATTTGTGGAGTAATAGTAGTAGATGCGAGGCAGGAGTCGGTCTACTTGTTGCGGACGTGATGCCTATATACATGATCATGCCTAGATAATCTCATAATTATTAAGCTTTTCTATCAATTGCTCGTGACAATTTGTTCACTTACCGTAATACTTATGCTATCTTGAGAGAAGCCACTAGTGAAACCTATGGCCCCAGAGTCTATCTCTTATCATATTTGCTTCCAATTTACTTTTATTTGCATCTTTACTTTTTGCATCTATATTACAAAATACCAAAAATATATTTATCTTATCATCTTGTCTCTATTAGATCTCACTTTTGCAAGTGGCAGTGAAGGATTGACAACCCCTTTATTGCGTTGGTTGCAAGTTCTTTGTTTATTTGTGTAGGTGCGTGGGACTTTTGAGGGCCTCCTCTTTGGATTGTTACCTTGGTTCTCAAAAGCTGAGGGAAATACTTACGCTACTATTGCTGCATCACCCTTTCCTCTTCAAGGAAAACCAGCATAAGCTCAAGGCGTAGCAAGAAGGTGTTGGGGAACATAGTAATTTCAAAATTTTCCTAAGCACCGCAAGATCTTGGTGATGCATAGCGAGAGGAGAGTGTTGTCCACGTACCCTCGTAGACCCGAAAGTGGGCGTTAGAACAAGCGCGGTTGATGTAGTCGTCGTCTTCACGGCCCGACCGATCAAGCACGAAACTCACGGCACCTTCGAGTTCTAGCACGGGTTCAGCTCGATGGCGATCCCGGACTCAATCAGCAGAATGTCGGGAAGAGTTCCGTCGGCATGATGGCGTGGTGGCGATCTTGATGTTCTACCGTTGCGGGGCTTCGCCTAAGCACGCTACAATATTATAGAGGACTATGGTGGAGGAGGGCACGCTGCGGCTAAGAGATCAAGAGATCAATTGTTGTGTCTATGGGGTGCCCCCCTCCTCCGTATATAAAGGGGGGAGGAGGAGAGGGACGGCCAAGGGGAGGAGGCGCGCCCAAGGGGGGGCAATCCTACTCCAAGTAGGATTCCCCCCTCTTTCCTAGTCCAAATAGGAGAGGGGAAGGAAGGGAATGAGAAGGAGAAGGAAGGAGAGGGAGGAAAAAGAGGAAAGGGGGGCCGCCCCCTAGTCTAGTTCGGTTTGGGCTAGGGGGCCGCGCACCCTGCCTCCTCTCTTCCACCACTTGGCCCATGAGGCCCATTGCTTCTTCCTCATATTCCCGTAACTCCCCGGTAACCCCGAAAATACCCGAATCACTCAGAACCTTTCCGAAGTCCGAATATAGTTGTCCAATATATCGATCTTTACGTCTCGACCATTTCGAGACTCCTCGTCATGTCCCTGATCTCATCGGGACTCACGAACTCCTTCGGTACATCAAAACTCATAAACTCATAATATAGCTGTCGCCGAAACCTTAAGCGTCACGGACCCTACGGGTTTGAGAACAATGTAGACATGACCGAGACACATCTCCGGTCAATAACCAATAGCGGAACCTGGATGCTCATATTGGCTCCTACATATTCTCTGAAGATCTTTATCGGTCAAACCGCATAACAACATATGTTGTTCCCTTTGTCATCGATATGTTACTTGCGAGATTCGATCGTCGGTATCTCAATACCTAGTTCAATCTCGTTACGGCAAGTCTCTTTACTAGTTACGTAATGCATCATTGCATAACTAACTCATTAGCTACATTGCTTGCAAGGCTTGTAGTGATGTGCATTACGAGAGGGCGAGAGATACCTCTCCGAGCAATCGGAGTGACAAAACCTAATCTCGAAAATCGCCAACTCAACATGTACCTTTGGAGACACACTAGAGCTCCTTTATAATCACCCGATTATGTTGTGGCGTTTGGTAGCACACAAAGTGTTCCTCCGGTAAATGGGAGTTGCATAATCTCATAGTTGTAGGAACTTGTATAAGTCATGAAGAAAGCAATAGCAACATACTTAAGCGATCAAGTCTTGAGCTAACGGAATGGGTCAAGTCAATCACATCATTCTCCTAATGATTTGATCTCATTAATCAAATGACAACACATGTCTATGGTTAGGAAACATAACCATCTTTGATTAATGAGCAAGTCAAATAGAGGCATACTAGTGACATTAAGTTTGTCTATGTATTCACACATGTATCATGTTTAGGTTAATACAATTATAGCATGAATAATAAATATTTATCATGATATGAGAAATAAATAATAACTTTATTATGCCTCTAGGGCATATTTCCTTGAAGGATTTACGGCGCCGTTCTTTGGGAGGTCTTCGCTCAAGTCAAGACATACCAAATCGCATCCTAAACCCATCTCCCTCGCATTTACATTATTTGCCATTTGCCTCTCGTTTTCCTCTCCCCCACTTCACCCTTGCCGTTTTATTAGCCCTCTCTTTCCCAATCTCTCTCTCTCTTTTTAACGCCTTTTTTCTGCTTGCTTGTGTGTTGGATTACTTGTTGCCATGGCGCAAGATAATACCAAATTGTGTGATTTCTCGAATACCAATAATAATGATTTCCTTAGTACTCCGATTGCTCCTCTTAATGATGTTGAGTCTTATGAAATCAATCTGCTTTCTGAATCTTGTTATGAAAGATCAATTCGCGGCCTTCCTAGCGAAGATCTTTGCTACTCATCTAAACAATTTTGTTGATTTGTGTGATATGCAAAAGAAGAAAGATACGGATAACAATATTGTCAAATTGAAGTTATTTCCGTTTTCACTTAGAGATCGTGCTAAAGTTTGGTTTTCGTCTTTGCCTAAAAATAGTATTGATTCTTGGAACAAGTCCAAAATTGCTTTTATCTCTAAGTATTTTCCTCCCGCTAAGATTATTACTCTTATGAATGATATTATGAATTTTAAACAACTTGATCATGAGCATGTTGCCCAATCTTGGGAAAGAATGAAATTGATGCTTCACAATTGCCCTACTCATGGTTTGAATTTATGGATGATCATACAAAATTTTATGCGGTTTGAACTTTGCTTCTAGAAATCTCTTAGATTGACGCGGGAGGCACGTTTATGGAAATCACGTTAGGAGATGCTACAAAACTTCTTGATAATATTATGGCTAATTATTCTCAATGGCACACCGAAAGATCTTCTAGTAAAAAAGTGCATGCTATAGAAGAAATCAATGTTTTGAGTGGAAAGGTGGATGAACTTATGAAGTTGTTTGCTACTAAAAATACTCCTCTTAATCCCAATGATATGCCTTTGTCTTCTTTGATTGAGAATAATAATGAATCTATGGATGTGAATTTTGTTGGTAGGAATAGTTTTGGAAACAATGTTTATAGAGGAAACTTTAATGCTAGACCGTTCCCTAGTAATTCCTCTAATAATTATGGAAATTCCTACAATAATTCTTATGGTAATTTTAATAATATGCCCTCTGATTTTGAGAATAGTCTGAAAGAATTTATGATTTCTCAAAAGAATTTTAGTGCTTTGCTTGAAGAAAAATTGCTCAAAGTTGATGATTTGGCTAGGAACATTGATAGACTTTAAGCTTGATGTTGATTCTCTTAAACTTAGATCTTCTCCTCCTAAGCATGATATCAATGAGTCTCTCAAAGCAATGAGAATTTCCATTGATGAGTGCAAGGAAAACACGCTAGATTAGTGCTAAGAAAGATAGCTTTATAAAGGCGTGTTCTTCTAGTTTCCATGAAAATAATGATGAGGATCTTAAAGTTATTGATGTGTCTCCTATTAGATATATGTTTTGCAATATGAATCTCGATAATTATGGGACAGATGATGAGTCAACTTTACCTAGAAGGTGTCCCAAGAATTCGGAGTTTTTAGATCTTGATGCTAAATTTGGTAAAAGTGGGATTGGAAAGGTCACAAGTTTAAATAGTATTGAACCCACTATCTCGGATTTCAAGGAATTTGATTATGATAATTGTTCTTTGGAAGGTTGTATTTCCTTGTTGCAATCCGTTGTTAATTCTCCTCATGCTTATAGTCAAAATAAAGCTTTTACCAAACATATTGTTGATGCCTTGATGCAATCTTATGATGAAAAACTTAATTTGGAAATTTCTATACCTAGAAAACTTAATGATGAGTGGGAACCTACTATAAAGATTAGAATTAAAGATCATGAGTGTTTTGCTTTGTGTGATTTGGGTGCTAGTGTTTCCACGATTCCGAAAACTTTATGTGATATTCTAGGTTTCCATGATCTAGATGATTGCTCTTTAAATTTGCACCTTGCAGTTCCACCATTAAAAGCCAATGGGAAGGATCAATGATGTTCTCATTGTTGCAAATAGAAATTTGGTGCCCATAGATTTTATCGTTCTTGATATAGATTGCAATCTTTCTTGCCCTATTATTCTTGGTAGACCTTTCCTTAGAGCGAGTGGCGCGATTATTGATATGAAGGAAGGAATATTAGATTCAATTTCCATTAAAGAAAGGCATGGAGCACTTTCCAAGAAAGAAAGTCAAATTACCTTATGAATCTATCATGCGGGTTACTTATGAATTTAGTGCCAAAGATGGCACTCGTTAGATCTATCTTCGCTTTTATGCCTAGCTAGGGGTCTTAAGCGATAGCGCTAGTTGGGAGCAACCCAATATTTTCTTTGTGTTTTTTGTTTTTGCTCCTGTTTAGTAATAAATCTTGCATCTACCTTATGTTTAGATGTGTTTTATCCTTTAATTAGTGTTTGTGCCAAGTAGAACCATAGGATAACCTATGATGATAGTTGATTTGATTCTGCTGAAAAACAGAAACTTTGCGTGTGCAATTTAGTTTTGTTAAATCACAGGAACGTGCTTTTGCGTTGATTCTTTTTGCTGCTGTTCAATAAACAAATTTTACAGAACTTCATATTTTGGTAGGAGTTTTAGAGTTCAGAAGTTTTCGTTAGTTACATATTGCTACAGACTGTTCTGTTTTGACAGATTCTGTTTTTAGTGTGTTGTTTGCTTATTTGATGTATCTATGGCTAGTAAATTAGTTTATAAACCATAGAAGTTGGATTACAGTAGGTTTAACACCAAAATAAATAAATAATGAGTTCATTACAGTACCTTATGTGGTGGTTTGTTTTCTTTCACTACAGACTTATAAGATTTCTGTTGAATTTTGTGTTGTGAATTTTTCAAGTTTTGGGTAAAGCTTTTATGGACTATGGAACAAAGAGTGGCAAGAGCCTAAGCTTGGGGATGCCCAAGGTACCCCAAGATATTCAAGAATATCCAAAAGCCTAAGCTTGGGGATGCCCGGAAGGCATCCCTCTTTAAATCTTCGTTCATTGGTAACTTTACTTGGAACTATATTTTTATTAGTCACATGATATGTGTTTTGCTTGGGCGTCGTGTATTATATTAGTATTTGGTTTTAGTTTACCACAGTCATCCTTGCTGTACACACCTTTTGGGAGAAGCCTACTTTATTAGAATTTGCTAGAATACTTTATTTGCTTCATTTATATCTTTTGAGCTTGATAGTTTTTGCTCTAGTGCTTCACTTATATCTTTTAGAAACACGGTGGTGATTTATTTTGTAGAAATTGCTAGTCTCTCATGCTTCACTTATTTTTTTTTGAGAGTCTTTTAGAACAGCATGGTATTTGCTATGGTTATAAAATTGGTCCTAGAATGGTAGGCACCCAAGTTGGGTATAATAAAAACTATCATGGGAAGTGAATTGGATGCTATGATCAATTTGATACTTGATAATTGTTTTGAGATATGGAGGTAGTGATATTAAAGTCATGCTAGTTGGATGATTATGAATTTAAAGAATGCTTGTTTTGAAGTTAGCAAGTCCGTAGCATGCGCGTATGGTTAAAGTTGTGTAACAAATTTGAAACATGAAGTGTACGGCTTATGCATCCTTATGAGTGGCGGTCGGGGAATGACGATGGTCTTCCTACCAATCTATCCCCTAGGAGCATGCATGTAGTACTTGATTTTAGATGACTTCTAAGTTTTTGCACTAAGTATATGAGTTCTTTTGACTAATATTGAGTCCATGGATTATCGCTCTTTTACCTTTCCGCCATTGCTAGCCTCTTGATACCGTGCATTGCCCTTTCTCACCTTGAGAGTTGGTGCAAACTTTGCGGTGCATCAAACCCGTGATACGATCGCTATATCACATAAATCTCCTTATATCTTCCTCAAAATAGCCACCATACCTACCTATTATGGCATTTCCATAGCCATTCGAGATATATTGCCATGCAACTTTCCACCGTTCGTTTATCATCATCATGACATACTTTACTTTTGTCATATTGCCATTGCATGATCATGTAGTTGACATCGTATTTGTGCAAAGCCACCATGCATAATTTTTCAGTACATGTCACTCTTGATTCATTGCACCATCCGATACACCACCGAGGCATTCATATAGAGTCATATATTGTTCTAGCTTGAGTTGTAATTCATATGTTGTAATTAGTAGAAGTGTGATGATCATCATTATTAGAGCATTGCCCAAAGAAAAGAAGAAAAAAAAAAGCCAAAAAAGGCCCAAAAAAAGAAAAAAGGGGAAAAAGAAAAAAGAGAATAAATAAAAGGCGATGCTACTATCTATTTTCCACACTTGTGCTTCAAAGTAGCACCTTGTTCTTCATGTAGTGAGTCTCATATATTGTGCTTCAAAGTAGCACCATGTTTTTCATATAGTGAGTCTCTTAAGTTGTATTTTCATACTAGTGGGAATTTTCATTATAGAACTTGGCTTGTATATTCCTCGATGGGCTTCCTCAAATGCCCGGTCTTCGTGAGCAAGCAAGTTGGATGCACACCCACTAGTTTTCTTTTGTTGAGCATTCATTTATAGCTCTAGTGCATCCGTTGCATGGCAATCCCTACTCCTCATGTTGACATCAATTGATGGGCATCTCCATAGCCCGTTGATTATCCTCGTCAATGTGAGACTTTCTCCTTTTGTCTCCTCCACAATCCCCATCATCATATTCTATTCCACCCATAGTGCTATATCCATGGCTCACGCTCATGTATTGCGTGAAGGTTGAAAAAGATTGAGATTATTTAAGTATGAAACAATTGCTTGGCTTGTCATCGGGGTATAGAAGTTGGGAACATCTTTGTGTGAAAATGAAGCATAGCCTAACTATATGATTTTGTAGGGATGAACTTTCTTTTGCCATGTTATTTTGAGAAGACATGATTACTTTGATTAATGCGCTTGAAGTGTTACTATTCCTTTTATCAATATCAACTTTTATTTTGAATCATTTGGATCTGAACATTCATGCCACAATAAAGAAAATTACATTAAGATTTATGCTAGGTAGCATTCACATAAAAATTCTCTTTTTATCATTTACCTACTCGAGGACGAGCAGGAATTAAGCTTGGGGATGCTTGATCGTCACCAATGTATCTATAATTTTGATTGTTCCATGCTATTATATTACCCTTTTGGATGTTTATGGGTTTTATTTTACACATTTATATCATTTTGGGACTAACCTACTAACAGGAGGCCCAACCCGTATTGCTGTTTTTTTGCCTATTTCGATATTTCAAAGAAAAGGAATATCAAGCGAGTCCAAATGGAATGAAACCTTCAGTGCGTGATTTTTGGAGCGAGCGTGATCGAAGGACTTGGGTGCAAGTCAAGAAGCAGCCGAGGACTCCACGAGATGAGGCGCCCCCTATAGGGTGCGCCCCTGTCTCGTGGGCCCCTCGAGCATCCACCGACCTACTTCTTCCTCCTATATAAGCCTCGTGCCCGAAAACATCCGAGAATAGCGAAACACAATTTCACCGCCGTAACATACGTATCCATGAGATCTCATCTTGGAGCCTTCGGTCGGCACTCTTCAGGGAATCGACCACGGAGGGCTTCTACATCAACACCATAGCCCCTCAATGAGTTGTGAGTAGTTTACCACAAACCTCTGAGTCCATAGTTATTAGCTAGATGGCTTCTTCTCTCTTTTTGGATCTCAATACAATGTTCTCCCCCTCTCTTGTGGAGATCTATTTGATGTAACTCTTTTTACGGTGTGTTTGTCGAGATCCGATGAATTGTGGGTTTATGATCAAGTTTATCTATGAGAAATATTTGAATCTCCTCTGAATTCTTTTATGTATGATGGAGTTATCTTTGCAAGTCTCTTCGAATTATCAGTTTGGTTTGGCCTACTAGATTGATCTTTCTTGCCACGGGAGAAGTGCTTAGCTTTGGGTTCAATCTTGCGGTGTCCTTACCCAGTGACAGCAGGAGTTGCAAGGCACATATTGTATTGTTGCCATCGAGGATAAAAAGATGGGGTTTATATCGTATTGCTTGAGTTTATCCCTCTACATCATGTCATCTTGCTTAAAGCGTTACTTTGTTCTTATGAACTTAGTACTCTAGATGCAGGCGGAGTCGGTCGATGTGTGGAGTAATAGTAGTAGATCTGAGGCAGAGTGGGTCTACTTGTTGTGGACGTGATGCCTATATACATGATCATGCCTAGATAATCTCATAATTATTAAGCTTTTCTATCAATTGCTCGACGATAATTTGTTCACCCCGTAACACTTATGCTATCTTGAGAGAAGCCACTAGTGAAACCTATGGCCCCGGGTCTATCTCTTATCATATTTGCTTCAATTTACTTTTATTTGCATCTTTACTTTTTGCATCTATATTACAAAATACCAAAAATATATTTATCTTATCATACTATCTCTATTAGATCTCACTTTTGCAAGTGGTGCGTGAAGGATTGACAACCCCTTTATTGCGTTGGTTGCGAGTTCTTTGTTTCTTTGTGTAGGTGCATGGGACTTTTGAAGAGCCTCCTCTTTGGATTGATACCTTGGTTCTCAAAACTAAGGAAATACTTACGCTACTATTGCTGCATCACCCTTTCCTCTTCAAGGAAAACCAGCAAGCTCAAGATGTAGCAATCAATATTGTTGCTTCTAGGAGTTCTCTTGATTCCACTAACGATTATCTTAGCGAAGTTACACTTGAGCAAGGAAATAGCTTATTGAAAGGAATTTTAGAAAGGTGTTTACAAGAGTCTTAGGAAGCAAGCAATTTGAGAAATTATGCATAAGCAAGGAAGACACCGAAAGAATCAATGTGTTGGTTTTGAGCGATAGTTCAATGCCAATGGTGTTGAGTTGGAAGAAGATCGATACCCCAAGGCGAAGTTTGTTCCTCAACAAAAGAAATGCGATCCTACTTCTTTCAAAGGAACATAAGCTCAAGATGATCTTCCACCACAAGACCACAAGCTAAAAGGCAAGGACAAGCTTCAAGAGGAGATTGATGCATTTGAAGAAGCTCCTAAGGCCTTGGTCAGTGGGTTCCCAAGACTACATCAAGTTCTACTTCATCAAATCGACTACAACTCAAGGATTCCCATCAAGATGATGTGGATTCCAAGAAGAAGAACTAGAGAGTTCTTGAGGCGACTCATAACATTCTTCACTCTTATAATTTTGGCAATGACAAGTGCAAACAACTTCCATATCTTGCACTAGTTCAAGGAGTCACAAACCCTCTTGTTGGTAAGACAAGGGACAAGGTAACCAAATGCTTTCATGGACATCATCTTGTGTGAACATCACTCTATGTCTATGGATATCCTTGCTTGTTCCTTGTGGGACTAACCCGTGTAGGTATTGAAAGTGCAACTCACTCCAAAGGATTGCTCCGAATGATCTACATCAACATTGAGCACCCACATCTTCAACACCTACATGAAGTCATCATCGACAAAACCCAAGGTTAGTTCATCCCTCTTGGGGATATCACATCTAGGGGAGATTTACCTAAGAATTGAGTTAGAACAACTCTAATGATGTGAACACAACAAAGCTTTATGTAAAAGTGGTAACCCTACTTGTGCTTAAACAATGAGTATGACCTATGATCAAATGTTCTCATTTGACTCCTAAATCAATATACTCATATATAGATGACCTAGTCATCGCCAAATTATGATAGATGCTAGAGTGTTTGTGCATGCTTTGTCACATATTTCATTTGTCATTTTATTGTGTGAGCATGTTGGATGCATATTTTACTCATTCGAGGACATCCATTTGTAGCTTTGATTGTTTGCCTTTTCTCTTTTGCCATATGGATGGACAAGAATGCCTAGAACTCCTCTAGCTATTCATGCTTTTCTCGTCTCAAACTCTATTCATGCTACATCACAAAGTTTGATAAAGTCGATTCGAACCACTCGTGTGAGGAGCACTTTCGAGTCCTGATTAAGTCATAGACTTAAACTTCCAAAACCTGTTTGTGCATTTCGGTATGACCGAGTCATCCATTTCGGTCACAAGAGATCACTAAGTTGATCTAGGTTTTCAATCTTGGTGCAACTGATTTGAACTTTTCGGTCCTGCGAGTTGTAGTAACCACTTGCGATTACGCATCTCGGTGCCACCGAGTTGTTCCACTCGGTCTGGCAGCAGGTCGGGATATAAATACTCACGGGTGAGATTTTGGAAATTCCTTCTAAACCTCTCAGCCCGGCGTATCCTGCTCCGCGCCTCGGATCTCGAGATCGTCTTCTCACCGCCCGATGACCTCCGCCGCTGGTCTCCACCGCCCGACAACGACAATCTGCTCCGTTGTTGCGCCGTAGTGAACACTTTCGCCGCTCTAGGGTAAGTGTTCAACCCCTTGTGCTATCTTTTTCACTCCGATTCCTAGCACAAGGACAATGCCATGTTTCTTGCCACGAATGTGATTAATCCATCCAGCTAAAACTTCCTTAGGTCTAGATTGATTCGGAAATTTTAGGGTTAGCTCTCCATAAAACTCATCTCGGACCGAGCCGAAATGTAGAAATCGGTCTCACCGATTCGGCTTAAACCATTGCACATGCGCTTTTGGTCGGCGAAAGCGTGCAAATCGGTGTGACCAAGTTCAAGATTACATGAAACCCTAGCAATCTTGGTGACACGGTGTGACTTCGGCCCAACCGAGTTAGCTAGTTTAGGTTCAAGTGTTGCTTGGTATCCTTGAGTTTGTCAATTCGGTGGCTCGAGATCTTACATGAAAGCTGAAACTAAGATTTTTGACTCAATTTGTTTTGCAAAACCTCTGTACTTTGTGATGCTCATCTACTCTACCTCATCTACAACCTATTCACGAGTCTGGCGGCGGTTTGCGAGAGATGTCGATCAAAGTGACAGCGAGAACAAGTTTGAAGCGAGGCTCAAATGGTGAGGCACTAGTCCCTCAGCGGCTATGATGAGGGCAGCGAGGCACACCTAGTAACTTGCCCAAGGCAGCTACTAGAACAAGGAAGAAGAACCTCAGATTACGAGGATGAGAATTATGTGGCTGTTGAGGATGAGGCCACTTCAAGGAAAAAGGTCTTTGAAAAAGGAGTATGCACATTTCTTTGCAACAAAGCCTGGAATGAAAACAAAGGCTCCAGCAAGAAGAGTTCGTATGTCTAAGGCCAGAGCCTCTACTCAAGAGGAAATGGAGTTCACTCTTGAACTCAAAGAAGGAGGTGAATGCAAGAAGAGGAAAGAAAGGGTCAAGAAGACCATTGCCAGAGTCATTGGCAAGCCCTCCATGATGAGAGATCCATCTGAAGAGGAAGAGGAAGAGGATGTTGCACCAGCACCCAAAGCTTAGAATCTTATGGGAGATGCAATTAGATCAGGGGCTACTCCATCAAAGCCCAAGTCTACTCCCAAAGCTCAAACTCAGAAGCCCCCAAAACCCAGGAGGAACACCAGAAGTATACCAGCTGAAGATAAGAACAAGGCCCCAGTGCCTGAGGCTGCTGATGATGAGGAGGATGATCTACTTGTTTTGAGAAAGTTGAAGCCAAGATCCTGACCATAATGATGCACATCTGTTGCGAGAAGATATGAGGATTAGGAAGGATTGAGATTGAGATTGTGGAGCGATCGATCCATATCTGTTAGGAGGAAGCTGTTGTGGATTACGGGTTCCACACAAAGGCGTCAAGATTTCTATGAGACTATCACCTTGACAAGAAGCCCATTATGCGTGACATGAGATGGGTTGATTGGGAATACATCAAAGAAAATGAAGATCATTTTCTAGGAGTTTATAACACTTCAAGGCTTGTGAGGTTGACAAGTTTGTTGGCCAAAAGCTCACCAAGTGGAATGATGAGCTGATCATGCAATTCTATTCTCTTGCTCATTTCTATCCGGATGGCAAAATTGTATGGATGTTAGAGGTACAAGGTAACGATCTACGAGTTGATGGCGGGCTAGTTTGATCAGCGCTCGAAGCTCATGAAGAAGACTTGGATGTCTATGCCAAGAAGAAGAATGATCACAACTCAATGGCTAGCATGTACAAGGAGATTCTGATCACGGACACAGGAGTGTGGCCGGATAATCATGCTCTGATAATCCCATGTTAACGATGCCACGTCACCACGATTCTTGTTGTTAAATCTCGCGTTAATTGAAACCGCTTCAAAATTCAAATTTAAATTAATGGCAAACAACAAAAAAAATTAAAAGTTAAAACAAAAATGTTAGGCGGTGCCATATTTTGTTAAGTAAATATGGTGTAATAAACACATTTTTATAGTGCCTAGATAATTTAAAATTATTTAAAACAGGAAATAAAATAAATAAAAATAAAAGACTAAACATGATTAAAACAAAAACAAAACAAAGTAAAAGGACCCCCTAAGTGGGCCTTGGCCAGCAGGCTCTTGAGCCACCGGGCCGGCCCTACAGCGCCGCTACTACTCCCCAGGAGCGAAACCCTAGCCCCTCCCCCACTACCCCGCTCTCTCTCGCTCGCTCCCCACTGCCCCGATTTCTAGATCGGGGCAAACCCTCCCTCCCAGTCGGCCCTTCGTTCCTCCCCCTCTTGGGATCGGGCGTTCGCCGCTTCCGCCACAGGAATCCCATGAAACGCCCCACCACCCGCCGTCGTCGGTGCCACCTTCCTTCTTCGTCGCTCGTCTCGCCCTCCTCCTCGCTTGGCCTGTGTCCAGCCTGTGAGCCGCCGCCGCCTGCCAATCCGCCTCCCGCCACCTCTTATTTGGGCCGCCCACCGTCGTTATCGCCTCCTCGTCCTCCTCCTCGAGCACGCCTCGCTCAACCTCTGAGGCTCTGTGAACCCCCTTCCTTCCCTCTTCCTCCTGGTAGACTTGCTTGCCCGTGACCGTCGAGCCTCGCTCTCCTTGTGCTCCTTGCGCGTGTGCACATGCGTCGTGCAGCGTCTCCTCATCCCATCTTTGGATCCCTCTTCCCTCTGTCCCAGCGTGAGCAC
Organism: Aegilops speltoides; assembly: GCA_021437245.1. NCBI lineage: Eukaryota > Viridiplantae > Streptophyta > Magnoliopsida > Poales > Poaceae > Aegilops > Aegilops speltoides. The sequence continues at coordinate 31,051 of JAHHZJ010001953.1, forward strand.
CACCGTCTTGAGCTCACCGTCGCCTTACATTTGCCTGCATGACCGTGCCGCCCGCTTTTGGCTGCAGCGTCGCCATGGTTGTGACCTGCGCCCCTCGTTGTACGCGCTCTAGCGCCCGCTCGCGGATGCTGCCACCCTGCTCTGATCCGTTAGCCTCACCGATGCTCTCCTCGCTCGGCGATGCAGGAGCAGTAGGGCTTTGCCCCTCTCGGTGCCGATTAGCGCTGGCGCCGCTAGTGCCACTTGCGGATAGGCCCTACGGACTATGATAGTGGGGCCCCCGGACTGACCGAACATTTTTTAAAATAATAATAATAATGAAATCAATTAATTCATTAACTAAATTAAATAAATTAATTAATTGTGTTTAATTAACCTAATCATTTAACTAAACTAATTAAAATTGTTTAGTTAATCTATTAATAAACTTGATCGATAGCGGTGGGACCCACATGTCGGTTTGACTAAGTCAATATTGTTTGACCAATGACATCATCTGACATCACTTGGCGTCATAATTACATTTTCTAATTAAATTAAATCATTAATTCTAAAATGAATTAAATCTTTAAAATTAATATAAAATAAACCGTAGCTTGGATGAAAATACTTTCTACATGAAAGTTGCTCGAGCGACGAGGCGAATCGAGATCTGACCCGTTAAATCGCCACACATCCCTAGCATAGCGAACATGCAACTTTTCCCTCCGGTTCACTGTCAGAAAATCACGAAACAGGGATACTTTCCGGATGTTTTCTCCCTTCGTCGGTATCACCTACTACGCGTTAGGGCACACCTAGCACCAGCGTGTTGCCATGTTACGCTTTGTGATGCTTTGATTGCTCTGTTATTCATTGTGTTCCCCTCCGTTACTTCTTTCGGTAGACCCCAAGGCTGGCGACCCCAGTTCGACTACGGAGTTGGCGACCCCTCCTTCTTGCCGAGCAAGACCAGGCAAGCCCCCCTGATCACGGATATCGCCTATTCTTCTCTATCTTGCTTGCATTAGAGTAGTGTAGCATGTTACTATTCGGTTAGTCCTATTACATTTGCATAGCTTTGTCATTGTTACTTTCAGATCATTGATACCTTACCATAATCCTAAATGCTTAGTATAGGATGCTAGTTTATCACCATTGGCCCTACATTCTTGTCGATCGCCTTGCTATACTATTGGGCGTGATCACTCGGGAGGTGATCACGGGTATATATTATACATATATACATACTACGAGATGGTGACTAAAGTCGGGTCCTTTCGAAGTACCAGCAGTGATTCACAGATTGAAATTTGAAAGGACCTTTGTCCCGGCGACCCTCTGTGTGGATCTTTGTGGCGGAGGCGGCAGGCAGGTTGAGACCACCTAGGTGAGAGGTGGGCTGTACTGGTGTCGGCGTCATGGTACTTCATAATAACACGCATGCCGAGATCTTGGTATTTGATGCGAGTCGGCCTTGGCCTATACCCACTAACCAACTATGCGGGGAAGATATGGGCACTCGGCGTCGTGGTATCGGCCAAAGCCTTCGTGGCGTCGGCTGGCGGCCAGCGCAGATTGGACCGCGTAGCGTGACTTCCTTAGTAATTGAGGTTGCTAGGTGCGCTTCCGGCGCCCACGCAACATCTGGTGTGTGCAATGGGCGATGGGCCCGGACCCTGTGCGCATAGGTTTTAGACCCGCGTCTTGACCTCTGTTGTGCCTAGGTGGGGCTGCGGCGTGTTGATCTTCGAGGCGGGCATGACCGAGAAAGTGTGTCGGCCAAATGGGATCGGCGTGTTGGGTTATGTGGTGCACCCTGCGGAAGTTAATCTATTGAATAGCCGTGTCCCTCGGTAAAGGGCGACCGGAGTTGTACCTTGACCTTATGACAACTAGAACCGGATACTTAATAAAACACACCCTTCCAAGTGCGGATACAACCGGTGATCGGCTCTCTAATAGGGCGGCGAGGAGAGGATCGCCGGGTAGGATTATGCTATGCGATGCTACTTGGAGGACTTCAATCTACTCTCTTCTACATCTTTGCAAGGCGGAGGCTGCCGAGCGTAGTCTTGACGGATTAGCTATCCCCTCTTATTCTTGCATTCTGCGATTCACTTTCGTGATATGGCCCTTTACACATATACCCATGCATAAGTAGTGTAGCTCCTTGCTTGCGAGTACTTTGGATGAGTACTCACGGTTGCTTTCTCCCCTTTTCTCCTTTCCCTTCTACGGTTGTCGCAACGGATGCCGAACCAGGGCTAGGCGCCACCGTCGGCGACTCCTACTACAGGAGGTGCCTACTACTACGTGCGGGTTCTTGATGGCGACCGGGGAGTAGTTTAGGAGGATCGAGGCGGGAGGCATCGCCTCTTCGTCTGTATCCCGTTTGTGCTAGCCTTCTTATGGCAAACTTGTTTAACTTTTGTCCGTACTCGAGATATTGTTGCTTCCTTGACTTCGTCTATGATCAGTACTTGTATTCGAGCCTCGAGGCCCTGGCTTGTATTATGATGCTTGTATGACTTATTTATGTTTTTAGAGTTGTGTTGTGATATCTTCCGTGAGTCCTGATCTTGATCGTACGTTTGCGTGCATGATTAGTGTCTGATTTGAATCGAAGCGTCTGAGATTGAGTATGAGCCCATTTGCTGTGGAATCCCCTTCCACTCCTTGGCGAAGTCGAGTCTAGAGTTTACAAAACTTTTACTAACATGGCTGTGTGGCCCATGGGCCCGTCGACGATGGATGGTATTAGGATCTTTTACTCCTTATCTATACTCGGGACTCTAATCTCTCTTCTATTCGGGTTAAATGAATTTTGCTAAATCTAACATTAGGATCTTGTTATCACTTTCACGGAGGCCTTATTGCGATGATGAATGCTGCTTGCGTGAAGACCACGAAGATACTCTCCGTTGTTAACTTGAGAACTTGTGTTCATCGCGTTTGCAATTCCCCTTCCACCGTCAACCCTTATGGATAACTACTTACATTTGTTATTCTTATATTCATCCCCAGTTGGTCTTGTTATTACAAGATACCCCGAAACACTTGTCGTTGTTTCGATAATCCTTTAATCTTACTGCCTTGCTGTTCTTTGTCACTGAATACCCATACGGATAATTCTCGCACTTATCGGTATCGCTCATCCCCGATTGTTCATGTGTTTCACAATGGTCTTGAAATATTATTCGATCCTCCAAAATCCTTAGTAGCTTATTGCTCGCAATACTTGACTACTTGCATGATGGATGCTTTCCATATATGCAGCAATATTAGTTAGTATTCTTAGGCAAATCATTTTGATCCTTTTGATTCAACATGAGTGCGAATACGCATAATCATCAATTGATCCTTTTAAATTATCTTTCCGGCTCGGACATCATTTTAAATATGAGCTGGTTCTCAACTAATCAATTGTAAATCGATTGTACCCCTAAGGCTATTCTACTTAACCATCCCTAATGAGAACATTGCTTCTGATCCCTTGATTTGAAAATCTTAATTCCTTTGCATTTGAGCTCTAGATTAGTCAGTTGTTTCTATAATCCACTGCCCTTGCATTGTTACTTCCTCTGGTTGTGTGCCGATGCTCACATCAGCTCTGTTATGGACCGACAGATCCTGTAGTGGTCTTTATCCGACATCGCCCTTCATGTTCAATAACCTTGTGAGCCTTCCCTCGGATACATAATGCCTTTGTTAAATTGTATCATCTACTTTCTCAACCTTGCTCTACTTTCGAGCTTGTGATATTTACTCTTGAAACTTGTGGTATATGTTTCTAAGAAGCCCCTATGGGTTGAACATATGCCTTCTCTAAACCGTGTGAACCCAAAAGTTTTCACGAGTCATACTCTTCGGTGCTTGCGAGATAAAATTTCAACAACGCAACTTCTTCAAAGGCGAGAAGTGAATGAAAGGTTATGCATTGAAGAAGTGGAGTCGACCTCGAACTTTGTGTTCATGCCCATGGACATGATGTAGATCCTATCATGGAAACTTCTTGTAATAATAAATATTTCCTTGATAAATATCATCTGGTAGTGTGAATTGATCCTTTGCAACCGTGGTTCCGACCATGTTTGTTCTCCTTTGATTTTATTTCTCGGACAAGTTAAATTACTTGCCTTCTGCAGATCAGTACGCCTTCCCAACCTCTATTATGTTCTACCTTTGAGTATTACCCCCTGGTATCTCGAGAATATCCACCCATTGCACTTCATCTATGGAATTACGGCAGTAGTACCTTTTCCCATCATAGTCCTCCACGGGTTACGGGTTGTCGTCAGCGAGAACACCAATTAGTGAATCGAATCAATCTTGAGATTCATTACTCTCGATACTTTGTTGTTGAAGTTTAATACTCCATCCGTAACTCCTAGCACGATCGGCTATATCATTATCATGCTAAACCTTAAGCTGTGCTACCTGGTCCTTAATCTCGGAGCACAACTTTCGATGATGAGCTAAGCTTACGCCGATCTTCCTCGTCCTATCAATTCTCCTTGAACAAACTTTATTCCAAGTTTGTGTCGTACCCTTGGTTCCAATAACCTTCCGCTTCACCATTCATTTGACTTGATGTCATCGCCGATCGATTACATCTTGAAATCTCTCGACAAAGTGTGTCGTGATCATCATCAACCTTATGAGCTCTTCGGGATATCAATTGAGTTCATGATGAGAAATACTATCCTTGCCCTCGATGATCTCGTTATCGCCGGCCACTTATGCCTTCCCACCAACACAAGCTTGTTCGTGTTTGATGTTATACCTTGAGTTCCTTGCTATCTAGCAATTGTTCTCCCTTACCTTGGAACATTAACATCTCTTATGTCATCAATGTTGTGAGAATTTCACCATCGCTTAAGAATTCTTGGTATGGTGATACTTCTCACCATCACCATTCTTTCTTGGGTCCTCGTGTTGGTTCCAACCGGTACCAACAAGTGGCGGTGCTGTTTGGATTACGCCCTTCTAGCAACCCTATTGCTTGAAGTTAATGGTCGGCCATTCATTCTTAGACTATTGATTATTGAATCACCATTCGAAGTTGGTCGTGCAACCCAGCCCATATTTTGGATGCACCTTTCAACCAATGTTTAATTGTGCATGTTTTCCTCGAGCATACATCATTTTACCATTTGATTTGACAAATGTTATCTCCTTATTCACATAATTGTGGAAATCCATCTTTTTAACCTCGATGGATTGCCGTTGAGTCAATCAGTCACCTCCTCATCCTCTCCTTGGTTTAATAATGAACTATTGTTTCGGGAACCCTCTCCCATAGTTCATTTCCCGAGAATCTTGCAATGTCATTTCGTCTATTTGTGTTGCACCTTTTCTTCTCGGACATCCTGAGTCTGAGGTATCATGACACCAATCGGATCTGAATCTCGGTCAAATATGATGGTTGGGACAACTTTCCACGAGATATGATGTTGGTCCTTTGATGACCGGTAATATGATGTCATGCCTAGCACCCCCACGGTGGAGGACCTATCATTATAAATTCCTTTGCAAGGATAACCATTCTTCTGAAGGAAATTGTAAGACTTATTTTATAAGTTGCTCTGATGGATCATTTGTGTATCAAAAGTTTGGCCCTTGATTGAAACACCATATCATTGCTACCTCGAAGCATGACTATGATACCCGCTCTTCAATAAGAACATTGGGTAGCGATGCTAAATGTTTCTTGGTCGAGTTATCCAAACACCGTTGTATGGGTAACATCTTGATTAATCCTTGCCTCTTATACGAATGGTTGGGTACTTGCTCTCCTACCTGTATGCCATGTTACCTTGTACATGGGAAGGAGATACTCCTAATAATTGTGTGTAATCACAATTTTCCTTTCCATTATTACATTTAATCGATAATCGCGTTTTCCTTTCCATTCTTTTGTTTAACCTTTCACGAATCTGAGTTAGCGAGTAGAAAATTCCTTGCTTTGGTAGGCACCTTGTTGTACCATTACACTGTAAGATCGTGTTACTATTGTTGATGACATTCGGTAACCACCGATGGGTGATAACTTTGCCAATTGGTTTGCCTCGTTCATCAAGCAGACAAAATTGCTTTCTTCGTTCCCGTCCTTGGTACCGACATTGTTGCGGCATACTTGACAAGCTATCCTTGACATGCCTCTGTCGGCGGTATTGCAAGATGTCACCACCCTTCCTACTTTCAACCCACATGGTGGGCCCATAACCACAGGTCCTTTGGATCGAAACGACTCTCCTTTACCAGGATTCTAATGTATCCTTTGCACTGGCCGTATGTGATTCATGAGGCTAAATGCTATACCACTATTTATCACGGAATCAAACACCATGTTATTCTCGTTGTTCAAACCTCCATTCCGACACATCTAGTCATTGAATGATTGCCTACCGTTAGAAACTTTGGTACCATCGTATATTGCACTCAGCGAATTCAACTTTGAAATACAACTCGTGGGGTACCTTGTGTATTTCCCATTGAGTTCACCTTGATGCCCATCTTAGTCGAGATCGTTCTTCACGAGTTTTCCCTTGATCGCGTTAAATGGGGCGATGGAGATCCGGAGAAAGGAAGAAGACTTCATCATGATGCCTTGAAGCAGAGAATGAAGACATCAACATAATGGATCGACCTCTTGAGAAAACTGACCAAGACCGAGGATACCGTTAGAATTGCGTAACGAACTTTCCCCTTACTCCCCTCTTAAATCTCGGGGCGAGATTTCTTGTAATCAGAGGAGAATTGTGGCCTTGGGATAATCATGCTACTGATAATCCCATGTTAACGATGCCCGTCTGCTTTATTCTTTGTTGTTAAATCTCGCGTTAATTGAAACGCTTCAAAATTCAAATTTAAATTAATGGCAAACAACAAAAGTTTTTAAAAGTTAAAACAAAAATGTTAAAGGCGGTGCCATATTTTGTTAAGTAAATATGGTGTAACAAACACATTTTATAAAGTGCCTAGATAATTTAAAATGATTTAAAACAGGAAAGATAATAAATAAAAAGAAAAGACTAAACATCATTAAAACAAAAACAAAACAAAGTAAAGGACCCCCCTAGCTGGGCCTTGGCCCAGCAGGCTCTTGGGCCCAGGCCAGGCCCAACCAGCCCATACTACTCCCCAGGGGCAGAAACCCTAGCCCCTCTCCCCACTGCAGCCCCCCGCTCTCTCGCTCGCTCCCATCCCCGATTTCTAGATCGGGCAAACCCTCCCTCCCCAGTCGGCCCGCTCGTTCCCTCCCCTCTTTGGGATCGGGCGTTCGCCGCCCGCCACCTTTGGAATCCCGAGAGCCGCCCACCACCAGCAGTCGTCGGTGCCGCCTTCCTTCTTACCGTCGCTCGTCCTCGCCCTCCTCCTCGTCGAGGCGCCGTCAGCCAGCGCCGCCGCCGCACACCGTCACCGCCTCCCGCCACCTCTTCGCTGGAGCCGCCCACCATCGTCGTCGCCTCCTCGTCCTCCTCCTCGAGCACGCCTCGCTCAACTACAGGGCTCTGTGAACCCCCCTTCCCTTCCCCTCTTCCTCCCTGGTAGATCTGCCGCCGTGATCGTGAGGCCTCACTCTCACGTGCTCCTTTGCCTGCGTAGCACATGCACGTCGCGCCGCGTCTCCTCATCCCATGCTGGATCCCTCTTCCCTCTATCCCCGCGTGAGCACCACCGCACCGGCTCGCCCGATCACCTTCTTGCTGCACGCGGCAACCGTGCCGCCCCGCACCAGCGCTGCAGCGTCGCCATGGTTGTTACTGCGCCCCTCGCCGTCTGCGCTCCGGCACCGCTTCGCGGATCTTGCAACCTACTCGATCCGTTAGCCTCGGCGCTCTCGCCGCTCGGCGGTGCGGGGCTGGCAGGCTTTGCCGCCTCCGGTGCCGATTAGCGCTGGCGCCGCTAAATGCGCCCTTAGCCCGATAGGCCCTACGGACAATGATAGTGGGGCCCCACGGCCTGAGAGCATTTTTAAATAATAATAATAATAATGAAAATAATAATTAAATCAATTATTTCATTAACTAAATTAAATAAATTAATTAATTGTGTTTAATTAACCTAATCATTTAACTAAACTAATTAAAATTGTTTAGTTAATCTATTAATAAACGATCGATAGCAGTGGGACCCACATGTCGGTTTGACTAAGTCAGTATTTGTTTGACCAATGACATCATCTTGACATCAACGACATCATAATTACATTTTATAATTAAATTAAATCTATTAATTCTAAAATGAATTAAATCTTTAAAATTAATATAAAATAAACCGTAGCTTGGATGAAAATACTTTCTACATGAAAGTTGCTCGGAGCGGCGAGGCGAATCGGATCGCTTGCCGTTAAATCGCACACATCCTAGCATAGCGAACATGCAACTTTTCCTCCGGTTCACTGTAGAAAACCACGAAACAGAGGATACTTTCGGATGTTTTCCCCTTCATCGGTATCACCTACTACGCGTTAGGGCACACCTAGCCTGCATGTTGCCATGTTACGCTTTGTGATGCTTTGATTGCTCTGTTATTTATTGTGTTCCCCCTCAGTTACTTCTTTCCGGTGAACCCGAGGCTATGGCGACCCCGATTCGACTATGGGTTGACAACCCCTCCTTCTTGCGAGCAACCAGGCAAGCCCCCTTGATCACCGGATATAGCCTATTCTTCTCTATCTGCTTGCATTAGAGTAGTGTAGCATGTTACTCTTGGCTACTCCTATTACATTGCATAGCTTTGTCATTGTTACTTCTGATCATTGATACCTTACATAATCCTAAATGCTTAGTATAGGATGCTAGTTTATCACCGTTGGTCCTACATTCTTGTCGATCGCCTTGCTATACTATTGGGCGTGATCACTGGGAGGTGATCACGGGTATATATATACATATATACATACTACGAGATGGTGACTAAAGTCGGGTCGCTCGAAGAGTACATGAGTGATTCCGCAGTTGGGGCTGAAAGGACCTTTGTCCAAGACCACATGTGTGGATCTTTGTGGCGGGCGGCAGGGCATGTTGAGACCACCTAGGCGAGAGGTGGGCTGGCCTGGTCGGCGTCATGATTTACTTCATAATAACCGCTTAACAAGATCTTGGTATTTGATGCGAGTGCGGCCTTGGCCTATCGCACTAACCAACTACGCGGGAAAGATATGGGCACTTGGCGTGGTGGTATCGGTTGAAGCCATTGGCGTCGTGGCGGGCTGCAGCCCGGATTGGACAGCGTAGCGTGACTTCCTTAGTAATGGAGGTTGCTAGGTGCGCTTCGGCCATGCATAGCGTCTTGGTGTCTGCAATGGGCGATGGGCCCGGACCCTCGTGCATAGGTTTTAGACCGGCGTCTTGACCTCTTTGTTGTGCCTAGGTGGGGCTGCGGCGTGTTGATCATCCGGGCGGGCATGACCGGAAAGTGTGTCCGGCCAAATGGGATCGGCGTGTTGGGTTATGTGGTGCACCCTGCGGTAGTTAATCTATTGAATAGCCGTGTCCCTCGGTAAAAGGGCGACCGGAGTTGTACCTTGACCTTATGACAACTAGAACGGATACTTAATAAAACACACCTTTCCAAGTGCGGATACAACCCGGTGATCGCTCTCTAGCAGGCTGGCGAGGAGAGGATCGCCGGGTAGGATTATGCTATGTGATGCTACTTGGAGGACTTCAATCTACTCTCTTCTACATCTTTGCAAGATGGAGGCTGCGAGCGTAGTCTTGACGGGATTAGCTATCCCCTCTTATTACGGCATTCTGATTCGGTCCTTGATATGGCCCTTTACACATATACCCATGCATAAGTAGTGTAGCTCCTTGCTTGCGAGTACTTTGGATGAGTACTCACGGTTGCTTTCTCCCCTTTTCTCCTTTCCCTTCTACTGGTTGTTGCAATCGGATGTAGGACCCTAGGAGCTAGGCATGCACCGTCGGCGGCGACTCCTACTACAGCCGGAGGTGCCTACTACTACGTGAGGCTGCGGCGGCGACGGGGAGTAGTTTAGGAGGATCCGAGGCGGAGGCCACGCCTCTTCGTCTGTATCGGTTTGTGCTAGCCTTCTTAAGGAAAACTTGTTTAACTTTTATGCGTACTCAGATATTGTTGCTTCCGGCGACTCGTCTATGATCGAGTACTTGTATTCGAGCCCTCGAGGGCCCTGGCTTGTATTATGATGCTTGTATGACTTATTTATGTTTTAGAGTTGTGTTGTGATATCTTCCGTGAGTCTCGATCTTGATCGTACTGCGTTTGTGTGCATGATTAGTGTCGCGATTGAATCGAGGCGTCACATGGAGACTCACAAGTTTGGTTCTGTGAAGCACTTCTTGTCGAACTGCCTACAATCAAGCTGGATTCTAAGGCACACATTGCTACCAAAGTCGGATGATCACGAGAATGATCGAGAGGACACTCCATCAACTTCTGCATATATTTGATGTCCCTCAAAAGTTCAAAGTGATGAGTCGATTGTGGAAACAATCAACAGGGACAACAACAGATCAGAAGAGATCTTGCGGGTATGCTCCACAAATTGAGAGCTCATCAACTCCAAGATGAGCGCAGAGGCACATATCTATTGGACAAGAGCATTTACCCTTAAGCGGACTTTGAGGACAACATTGTTGTCATGGTGAGGAGATCCATCATCGATTGCAAGCACATGAGAAGAGAGAGAAGGCAAGAGCGGAGAAAGGCGCAAGGATGCCAACTCTTGAAAAGGCATCTCAAGTGTTCTTGAAGAGCAAGCAAGATCAGCTTGGATATCTGTCAAGTGTTCTTGAAGAGCAAGCAAGATCAGCTTGGATATCTGATCCAATCCACTTTGAGGATTGAGCGGCTTAGCCACCACGACTCAAAACCGGAGAGCTTGGAGAGGATCATTGGCGAGAAAGTCTATGATCTTGATATCAAGGTGGCCGAGATTGAACGACAGTTGAGCAGCCGGGAGAAGCGAGAGGAGAAAGAAGGGCAAATCTACTACAAATGATTTTACTAGAGTGCCCGAAGCGAGATCTGCTGCGGTGCTAGTCACGGAATACTAGAGCTACAACATCGGCACGAGTGACTCAGCTCGGTGCCACCTCCGGACCACTCCACCGGCTCCAACTACATCAAGGATGCCTTCGTCCTTGGAGTTACATCTACACCACCTCCGAAGATCAAGCACGAGGGCGTTTAGCACTATGCTTTTTGAACTTTTGGTAAATTGTTGCCAAGGGGAAAAATGTATAGATCATAAACCGAGAGAGTGTTGCTTTTATCTCTCTTGCTTTTTTGGTTGAACTTCTTTATTGTGTGCTTGTGTGAGATACTTTATGTCCTGCGAGATACTTGTTTGATCATGTGTTTGATCATATACTATAATGCTTGTTGGTTGATACTATCTCTCATATCCTTATATGACCATTCACTTGCTTGGTGATGAGTGCATGCTTTTAATTTCTATCATTTTTAGCGCTCCACCAAGATGTATGTGACATGGAAGAGTAACCCATGATCCTAATCGATTGTGCATTTGCATTCAAAAGCAAATTTTAAATAATGCACAAATTTAGGGGAGCTCTTGCTTATCACATACTTCTTAAGCGATGATGTTTTCAATCTTATTATCATTTGTGAAGCTTTGATCTATATGTTGTCATCAATTACCAAAAGGAGATTGAAAGTGCAACTATTCACAGGTGGTTTTGGTAATTCCTAACAACATATAGCTCATTGAGCTAATGCTATTTCAAGATAAATATGTGGGAAAGCTCAATGATTGGCATGGCATGGGTTAAGAAAAGTGGACCCTCAAAATGCTAAGACAAAAGTTGGCTCAAGCTAAAAGCACAAGACTCTACATTTTATTTTTAGTGATCCAAGATCACATTGAGTCCATAGGAAAAGTTAATACTATTAAGAGGGGTGTTGTAATGAGTTTCTTGCTCAAAATGTAGTGATATGCTCCAAAAACCCTCATCTACTTTCTCATATCCACTCATGTCCCAAACCAAAAGTCAAACTCGGCCCCAATTTTGATCTGTCAAGGCGCCACCGAGGTTCACTTGACATAGCCACTGCCACAAACCCTAGTCTTTTCGGTCTCACCGATAGGGATCTCGGTCTCATCGAGATGGGATTGTAATCTCTCCATTTCCCTTCATAGCGTGTCGGTCCAACGAGATGGCGATTGGTCCCATCGAGATTGCAATGCAAACTCTCTGTTTCCCCTTAAATAACGTTTAGGTCTAACAGAGATGGCGAATCGGTCCCACGAGTTTGCACGACCAAATCTCTGGTTAGCTTATTACAAAATCGGTCCAACCAAGTTTGTGTGTCGATCAAACCGAAGATTACGTTATGCCTAACCCTAATGACATCGGTCCCGAGAGTTGACATATCGGTCCCAGAAAATCCTAACGTTCACATTACGAACCAAATCGGTCGGCCGAGGTTCTATGAATCGGTCCCACCGAGTTTAGTAAATTATGTAATAATGGTTAGATTTTGTGTGGAGGCTATATACCCCTCCACCCACTCTTCATTCATGGAGAGCCATCAGAACATGCCTACACTTCCAACATACATTTTTTGAGAGAACCACCTACACTTGTGTTGAGGTCAAGATATTCCATTCAACCACATAAATCTTGATCTCTAGCCTTCCCCAAGTTGCTTTCCACTCAAATCATCTTTCCACCAAATCCAATCCTATGAAAGAGAGTTGAGTGTTGGGGATGTTGGGGAGCGTAGTAATTCAAAAAATCCTACGCTACATAAGATCATGGTGATGCATAGCGAGGCAGGAGAGTGTTGTCTCGTACCCTCGTGACACAGGCGGAGCGATCACAATGTAGAGGAAGTGGTCGTGCGTTCTCCTCGCGATCCGACCGATCCGGCGCCGTTACTCTGGCGCCCGAGTTCTTGACACGCGTGCAGCTCGATGGCGTCCCTCGAACTCCGATCC
>JAHHZJ010001954.1:0-23869 GCA_021437245.1 Aegilops speltoides
TTTAGAGGGGCCCGGTTTTAAACTTTAATCCCTCCATTATGGGGTGGTTGGGGTCTGGCGCCTCTATATAAGCCACCCCCCTCCCCAGATGGGGGTTCAGACTCTTGTAATACTCATACTCATAATCCACTCACGTAGCCTCGGGCTCAGGGCGTGGGGCTGTTGCTTCCTCGAGAACTTTGAACTCGTACATCCTTGTCTTCTAAGCTGCTCCATAGCTAGGACGTATTCGCCTCTCACCTACCCTACTTCTCTTTAGTCGGACTTAGAACCCACGACCACGTGGGGCTTGTATAAAACCTCTGAGAGTCCTTATCGAGTTGATACACATGATCCAGGAAGTAGGGTCCTCGAGACCGGGGTTGCTTGACATAAACCAACTCATTAATAGGACCATTAAGAAAAGCAATTTTCATCCATTTGTTTGCAACTTAAAGTTGTGATGGGAAGCATAGGCAATCAACAAGCGTATGGATTCAAGGCCGATGCAGGGAGCAAAGGTTTCACCGTAGTCGATACCCTTGACTTGGGAGTAGCCTTGTCTTTACTAATCATGCCTTATTGCTGAGCGATGTTCCCCGAGCATCTTGCTTGTTCTTGAAGATCCACTTGGTTCCAATGACATTTGTGGTCCCCAGATGGCCTTAACAATCTCCATACTTTGTTGTACTGGAAGTTGTTGAGTTCTTCATGCATGGCATTGAGCTAATCCGGAGTCTTGAGCGCCTCATAGACCTTTTGGGGTTCAACACAAGAGACAAAGCGTGATGTTCACAATAGTTTGCTAATTGTCTCTGAGTGCTTACCCCTTTCTTAGGCTTCCAACCACATTTTCCATGAGATGGCCTTGGGTGGTGAGTTTGGAAGCAATCGTCGCATGACCTGCGCTCTAATTCCTCCTCGGATGTGGAGGAGGAGGGTTGACTTGATCATCTTGGCGCCGTCTTGAGCTTGTTCTTGATCTTGAGGCTTGCTCTTGAGCTTGAGCTTGCTCTTGATCTTGAACTTGCTCGAGGGGAGAACTTGACCTTGGGCATCATTTAGAGGTTCACCATCATCTTGAGATTGATCTTGCCCTTGGTCTTGTTCACAAGGTTGAGGGCCTTCCACTTTGTTCTTGGAGCGTGTGGGTCTTGATGAGGTGATGGCTCTACTTGAGTAGAGCATTGTCCTTCTCCTTGACCACAAGGGGTTCCTCAATGGGTAGGATTTGACCAATACCCATTCTTCTTATGAAGCAGGAGGAATTTCATCACCTACATCACACAGTACCACTTTGCTCCACTTGGGAGCCGTTATTTTAAATCAAACTCCCGTTACTGCGTCTCCTCAATGAGTCACAGTGGACTTGTTGAGGACCAGATAAGCTTATGAGAGTTTGTAGCATAACCAACAAATATGCCTCATGAGCTCTAGCCTCAAATTTAGACAAGCGAACACCTTTCTTGAGAATGAAACACTTGGCTGAGAACACGGGAAGTACTTGAGGTTGGGCTTGTTGCTTGGTGAGTATCTCATAAGGAGTCTTGTTCAAGCCTTTGCAAAGATAGAGCCGATTGGATGCATGACATGCGGTGTTGATGGCCGGCCAAAAGTTGTATGGAGATTTGAACTCCGCCATCATGGTCCTTGCCGCATCCATCAGCGTCCGTTCTTCCTCTTAGCAACACCATTTTGTTGAGGGGTATATGGTGCAGAATATTGATGCTTGATCCCTCATCACTAAGAAACTCATCAAGGTGTAGTTCTTGAACTCGGTGCCGTTGTCTTCTTATTGTCAAGATCTTTGCATCATGTTGACGTGGAGCTTCATTTGCAAAGCGATGGCGGTTTGTTGAGTCTCACTCTTCCTCTTGAAGAAGTATACCCAAGTGTATCTTGAATAATCATCCACAATCACCAAGCAATACTTTCTTCCTCCAAGACTATCAAAGATGGAGGCCGAAGATCCATGTGAAGGAGCTCCAAGGGTCTCTTCGAGTAGATGATGGTTGAAGGAGGTGAGCCTTTCATGAAGCTTTCCTTCGATACAAGCACGCAAGCACGATCTTTGGCAAAACTAACATTTGTTAGTCCACGAACATGGTCCCCTTGAAGACTTTGCAAAGATCTCATATTGACATGGGCTAAGCGGCGATGCAAAGCCATCCCAGTCAACTTTAGCCATTAGGCATGCGCGGTCTTAGTGGGTTGCTCGAAAAGTTAATCACATAGAGACCGTTCTCGACATGCCCAACAAAGGCTACTTTAAGAGTCTTGCTCCACAAGAGGGCCCACAGTATCAATATCAAAGAATGTAGCAAAGCCCATGAGTGCAAGTTATGACGGAAAGTAAATTGAATGCAAGGGACTCAAAAGCATGACTTTCTCGATCGTTAGATCATGAGAAATGACAACCTTGCCGAGACCCAATACCTTAGAATGTGATGCATCACCCCTCAACATTGGTGGGCATAGATGGAATCTCTTGCCGTCCACCACCAGTCTTTGCTCCGGTCATATGATTTGTTGCTCCACTATCGAGCAACCATGATCCCCAGGAAGCAAACACCTACCAAGATCAATGCTTGGTTTTAGGTACCCATTTATAAGGGTCCTTTGATGTTAGTAACAAGGGTTTGGGAACCCAAATAGACCATTCAATGTACTCATAAGAAGAACCAACAAATTTAGCAAAAACATGTCCATCACTAGCGGCCACACATATGATGGGTTAAAATGCAGACTTTGTTTGAGGAAATGTTTTGCCCTTTTGACATCAACTCCCTTCACTTTCTCCTTCTTCTTAGGAGCACCCTCTCCCTCTTTCACAAACGTTTGTTTGAGAGGAGGAGCGATTAGTCTTGTTGTTCTTCTTCTTTTGCTCTTGGACTTGGGTGCAAACCCAATTCCTTCTTTAGCCACAACTTCCTTTTGATTGCTCAAAAGGTGTTGAGGTTCTTCTCACCTTGAATACAAGTCACAAGCCCTTTCTCAAGTTGATCCTTCAACTTGGCATTTTCCTCCACAAGATGCATCTCACAACATGGGTTAGTAGCACATGCATTATCAATTAATACCATATGAGGAAAGGTGGCCTTTTCCTTGATTAGCAACTTGGAGTTGAGCATGAGACTCTTTGAGGTTAGCATGAGTACCATTCAAGACCTTGTGGGCCTTGTCAAGTATCTCAAACTCCTCTTTGAGTCTAGCATGATCAACCCCAAGTTTACCTTCCGGATGTTAGCACCGAGACATGACAAGAGCATGATCAAGATCTTTCTTTAACTTAGCATGATCATCATTGTGTGACTCCTCAAAAGTCAAACGATGCACCGCTCTTCCTCAAGAGAATTAGAGATCCAGATCTCATTGGCATAGTCACGACTATGACCTTCCATCTTGGAGATGGTTTCTTCATGAGCCTCGATCATGTCATTGGCCTCACCAAGTTGTTCCAAGAGAGCAACAAAGTGCTTCTTGGACTTTCCCTTGAGCTTACTCATAAAGACTCAAATTCATTCACTTCCTCATTAGACTCAACATGTTCATCAATGCAATCCTCCAAGGAGGGATTAGTAATGATGGTGGTTGTGATGTTGGGGTTACCTTGTTTGAAGCTTTAGCCATGAGGCATCTGGCGGTGATGTTTTCGTTGGGTGATTCGAAGAGAGACACGGGAGTAGTGCAATGGCAGGACCCATGGCCATTGCTTCTTCATTTTCATCATCATCGTCATCCTCTTGGTATTCTTCTTGAACCACCAACCCACGGGGAGTCTTCTTGGCAAAGTTGTTCTTGTTGGGGAAGGACTTGGCTTTGTCTTTTGGATGAACTTGCCACCGTTGTCTTCCGCTTCTCGTAAGGACAATCTGCAACAAATGGCTCACGTTGCCACAGTTGAAGCAAGTTCTAACTCGTTGCTTGCCCTTAGCCCTTGAGTTATTCTTGTTGAAGTTGGGTCTTGAACTCTTCTTGCTCCAAAATTGTCTTGAAGCAAGGGCCATGTGCTCATGGTAGTCAAACTTGGTGTCTTAGGGGTTGCTTTCCTCATCTTCCACTTCTTCCTCTTCTTCCATAGTAACCTTGGCCTTCAAAGCAAGGTTAGGCTTCTTTCTCTTTGAAGCAGACCGCATTGTCGGCGGTCTTGTTCAAGATGCTCATTACAGCGAACTCATCAACACTTCACTTGAGGTCATGGGTGGAAGTCCGTTAGTTGACGAATGCGGAGGACATGGCCTTGTTGTAGGGCATCATGGCCTTGAGGAACTTCGCTTGATCAATTGTCATCCGTGTCCTTGCTTCCATGATCTCGAAGTGCGACGCTGAGTTTGGTCACTCTTGAAAGAGCTCCGAGTTCTTCATCTTCTTTCATTGCAAACTCATCGGCTTCATCTTGCACCACTTCATAGTTGGGCGTTGAATGCTAGCACTTCCATGATAGAGACCCTCGACACATTTCCATGCTTCTTTAGCCATGACATGGGGTCGAAGATGAGGAGATCTTGGGAAGGATTGCATCTTGGATGATGAAGACACACTCTCATTGAATTGATTGTCCACGGCTTCTCGAGGGTGAAGTTCTTGAAGGAAATATGCCCTAGAGGCAATAATAAAGTTATTATTTATTTCCTCATATCATGATAAATAATTATTATTCATGCTAGAATTGTATTAACAGGAAACATGATACATGTGTGAATACATAGACAAAACATATAGTCACTAGTATGCCTCTACTTGACTAGCTCATTGATCAAAGATGGTTATGTTTCGACCATAGACATGTGTTGTCATTTGATTAGTGGGATCACATCATTAGAATAATGATGTGATTGACATAAACCCATTCCGTTAGCCTAGCACTTGATCGTTTAATATCTTGCTATTGCTTTCTTCATGACTTATACATGTTCACGTAACTATAGAAATTATCAACTCCGTTTGGGAGGAACACTTTAGGTACTACAAAGCGTCACAATGTAGCGGGTGATTATAAAGGAGTACTACGGTGTCTCGAAGGTACATGTTGAGTTAGGCGTATTTGAGATTAGGTTTTGTCTCTCCGATTGTCGGAGAGGTATCTCTGAGCCCTCTCGGTAATGCACATCACTATAAGCCTTGCAAGCAATGTATCTAATGAGCTAGTTCACGGAATGATGCATTACATAGAGTAAAGAGACTTGCGATAGCGAGATTGAACTAGGTATTGGATCTGAAGCGATCGAATCTCGGGCGAGTAACTATATCGATGACAAAGGGAACGCGTATGTTGTTATGCGGTTTGACCGATAAAGATCTTCGTAGAATATGTAGGGCCAATATGGGCATCAGGTTCGCTATTGATTATTGACCGAGAATAGTTCTAGTTCATGTCTACATAGTTCTCGAACCCGTAGAATCCTGCAACAACGTTACGATGACAGTTTTATTATGAGTTTATAAGTTTTGATGTACGAAGTTTGTTGAGTCCGGATGTGATCCACGGACATGACGAGTCTCGAAATGGTCGAAGATAAAGGGTGAGGGAGTCTGGACTAGGGGTGTTGGGATAGCGGACTATCAATATCTGCGGACTCCCGGACTACGAAGATAGAAGATTGAAGACTCCGGCTCGTGTCCGGAAGGTACTTTCCTTGGCGTGGAAGGCAAGCTTGGCAATACGGATATGAAGATCTCCTACCATTGTAACCGACTCTGTGTAACCCTAGCCTCTCCGGTGTCTATATAAACCGGAGAGCCTTAGTCCGTAGGACACAACATTACTTCTCAACAATCATACCATAGGCTAGCTTCTAGGGTTTAGCCTCCTTGATCTCGTGGTAGATCTACTCTTGTACTACCCATATCATCAATATTAATCAAGCAGGACATAGGGTTTTACCTCCATCGAGAGGGCGAACACAGGTAAAAACATTGTGTCCCTCTTATTACCATACGCCTAGGCGCAGTTCGGGACCCCTACCGAGATCCGTCGGTTTGACACCGACATTGGTGCTTTCATTGAGAGTTCCTACGTATGCGTCACCGATAGGCCCGATGGCATCTTCAGCCATCAACGCTATCGGTGAGACTTTTCTCCCGGACAAATTTTCGTATTCGGCGGCTTTGTCTGCGGGCCAATTCTCTTGGCCATCTGGAAGCGAATCGAAGCTTCGCCCTGGCCGTCGGTCAAATTCGAAGCTTAAACTTCACGGCCGATGACGCGGAGACTTGATCTTGACGGACTCGAACCACGCCAACCAAGCGCGCGCCTTTGTGGCGATGGGCATGATCTAGCTCTGCCGCCGGACGGTGCTTTGGTGGCGCCTTTCGAATCCGCTCCGGCTACTGGCGGAGCCGATGCATATGACAAGGGCGGTGGATAGCGCGCCACAGGGGCTTCAACATCCACGGCGATGGGCGAATACCGATCTTATCCCTGCGAACTTCGTGATCCGGCGCGGACTCCTCGCGGACTCCGAGCCTCCCGCGCCCACCAATTAAGCGGATTAGGCGCGGTTATGGAATTCACCGCGCGGACATCTTTCGGCACTTTTCGCCTTTTGGCGATATCCTGGTCTCTGAAGCATCTCTCGCTATCGGGAGAATCCTAGCGGACTATGGTCGGGCGGTTGGAGTTGAGCGACGAAGAAATTGAGCCCACCCACCACCCACTTTGTAGCCTTTCGCCGAGGATCTACCGACATGCTAGACTATGACTCGATGACATCGATGCTATGGGCGATGATGCTGGGAGCGAGCGAGACCAGCGCCCACGGGCGCTGGAAGGCCACCTCGTCATATAGCGTTTACATGGTGGATACCCCAAAAGAGGGGGATGGCGAAAAAACAGCGGAGGAAGATTCTCTAAAGAAGCAGCCCAAACGCCGGCGTCAGCGGCGCCGCTCTAAATCCCGCCACAACAAGAATGGAGATTCCGGCACAGAGATAACAATACCCCGAGAGTGCGAAGACAAACCCCCAAAGCAAGACTCGGCGCGCAGGAGGATGCGAAGCAAGCCCTCACGAAAGGCGGCGGAGAAGAAAAGGTCGAGGATCATAACTATATACCTCCCTCAGAAGGCGAAACAAGCCCCAATGACGACGAACTCGAGGAGCCCGTCGAACAAGAGCTTTATAACGAGCTCATCGCTTCTGACAAGAAGCTGAAGAAGGAAAAGCGGAAGCTCAACACAGCGGAAGGCGCTCCGAATAAGATGGAGCAAAGTACTCAAAACCGCAGATAAACACGGCAGCGGCCACCAATCGAAGAGCTACCAAGCGCAAGTCGCTACCAGAGTCGACGAGGAGGCCATAAAGCCCCACCGTCCAATGGCCCAGCCAGTCCATCTGGACCCAAAAGGAAAGCCCCAACAAGCAAAGGAACCGTCAAGTGTCCAGCGATAGCGGCACGCACAAGTGCAGGCGCCGACACCCACTATGCTTCACCGGCGAGTCTTTGGATCATGAATTCCCGCGGGGTTCAAACCCATAAACATAGAAGCCTACGATGGGACAACAGACCACAGAGTGCGGATAGAAGACTATATCTGCATATACATATGGCGGAGGAGGCGATCTCCACGCCATAAAATATCTACCCCACAAGCTCAAAGGGCCAGCCGTCATTGGCTCAAAAGCCTCCCGAGAAAATCTTGTTGTAAGTTGGGAAGAGCTCGAGGAAGCGTTTAGAGCAAATTTTCAAGGGACTTATGTCCGGCCTCCGGATCTGAGATGACTTAAGCCACATAACTCAACAGCCGGAGAGTCGGTGGCGGAAATTGGAGCAGGTTCCTTACCAAAAGAACCAAATAGTCATTGTCAGGATGCAAAGCCTTAGCAGCTTTTAAGCACAATGTCCGAGACGAATGGCTGCATGAACACCTCGGTCAAGAGAAACCGAGGACAATGACCGCATTAACAAGCCTCATGACCCGCTTCTGCGAGGAGAGGATAGCTGGCTTGCAAGATGCAGCACCAATGACCCAAGTACATCCGAGATAAGAGATGGAAGCGGAAAATCACGCAGCGAAAAAAGCGGCGCGGAATAAAGAGAAAAGCCCAAAAACACGGCAGTCAGCGCCGGATTTAAAAGCTCACGGCCAAATAATAAAGCTCAGCCCCTCAAGGATGACGGTGACGAACTGTCCAACCTACACAAAATTTTTGGACGGATATGTCAAATCCACAAGTACCCGGAAGGCCCATAAATCACACCCACGAGGATTGTTGGGTTTTCAAACAGTCCGCCGATTAAGCGCCGAACACAAGGGGCTCGGGCGTCAGCGAAGAAGATAAACCCGCCAACGAGGCACGGAAAACAAAAACTTTCCCCAAGGGGTCAAAGCGATAAACTCACTTTATGTGAGGACACGGGAAAACAGCGCGGCACTTTCTAAAAAGAGCCTCGCACGGTCCAACCCAGCAGACCGTAGAGATTGGATATCCAAACCAATCACTTTCGACCACCGGGACTACTCCAGAAGTGTTCGAAACACGGGACGGACTCCCCTGATATTGAATCCGATAATAGACGGACTACAATTCACAAATGTCTTAATGGACGGAGGCAGTGATTTAAACCTGCTATATTCAAACACAATCCGTCGGATGGGGATAGACCCTACCAAAATTCGACACAGCCGCACTTCCTTCAAAGGAGTGACGCCTTGAGCCCTTACGCCAAGTGCACAGCTCGATATTACTCGAAGTCGTGTTCGGATCCCCGAACAATTTTCGACGAGAAAATTTAATTTTCCATATTGTCCCATTTAAAAGTGCATATCAAGCACTGTTGGGACGAAAGGCTTTTGTCCGTTTCAACGCCATACCACATTACTCGTCTCTTACACTTAAGATGCCCAGTCCGCATGGCGCCATTTCAGTGTGAGGGTCACTTAAAGACCCCGGATTCAAATAGACGAATCCGGACTCAACAGGCTAGGGGCTCCCTAGCCACGTACCCTTTTCACAGGGGGCCGCGCGCACAATTGATTGCGGTTTCATATAAACCTCATTTTAATTATTCATACTTATCCCTTTTTTATATTTCTTGCATGAATTGTTTCTAAAACTAAGCGTTCCTCTTTTTCTACAGATGAACAACGTGCTTACCCGTCCAGGATAATGGCGCAACGGAGACACCGGCGCAGACGTGCAGTAGGGACCCGTTGCAAGGATTCTTTTCAGATTAAGACCCTACGTAGACCTTTCTTATCACTGTCTCTTGTTGTTACTCTCCTTTGGCTTCCTTCTATAGCCAAAACGGAGCCTAGCGCCTTGGCATCGGCCGCGTCAGAAGACCATGCCCATACCTGGACACTAGGGGCTTAGGGCATAATTCTGCCCATTATTATAAAGTCCGAACACCTTCGGGAGTGTTCGGCGTCTCGAGTTAGGCATTATATGCATCAGCTCGAATCATGTCTTTGGTCAAATGTTGGGTTTGCCGGCTCTCGTGTTTTGCTGCCTTCGTTCCGTATCATTGGCTAACGCGGCACGGAGAACTCTGCGATTGTGCCCGGTTAATTTGGCGAGCACCTCGATGAAAGCCGAAAACTGACTGTCATGATACAGCGAGAGCCTGGTCAGCCACTTGATCGACCATTGGAATGTTTAGAATTCCCCGCTTTGACGAAGGACCGTTTCCCGGTCAGGCACATATGCACCCCGAATCCGGAGTTGTGCAGTGTCCTCAGGGGCTATATCGTAGCCCCACCCTCGAGCTCCATTGGCTAAGTGAAAGAAATAAAGCATCATAGTCCGGATTGCCTCGTTCGCTATGCTACCACCTCCTTATAACAGGACCGAGACGTCGGATTAAGTGTGAAAAAGTGCTACTTTGCGAACACCCGGCACCTTGTGCAAGGGCTGAAGCAAAGCGCATCTTCGGGTTATACACAAGTATCATAAGCGGCCGACAGAGAAGTTTTATTACTTGGAAGCACAAGTATAAAAGCATTCATACTATAATCATTGATTTACAACTCAATGCGTTCGGTTGAGCGTTACATTCTTTGAACAACTGCGACTCTATTATCTGGCGCCACGCATAACTTCCCGAAATAATGCTCGGCAGAAACGGTTTCCATCCGAACCTGGCGGCAACGGCGGTGGCATCCATCTCCGGACCTTTGCACCTTTACATGGGCAGTGCCATCCGTGCGCCCTCGATGCGAGCCGACCGCTTCATCTCCTTGATATGCGGCACCGCCCAAGGAACCGCTGCGATGGGCGAAATAGCTCGTCGCCTTGGACCTCTCGGCCATACATGGGCCACGATGTCGATCATAGCCAGCCGGACGGTCTATTGATTCGGCCCATTCGCCAACCTGTCCGTCGGCGGAAGAGGGCGATCCGGTGTGGAATTGAGTCAATATAACTCTTCCGCCTCGTGATCCCCGGCTCGGGAAGTGCTTAGCGGCATCGGCCGCTTTTCGTAGCCAAATCCATATATGGATCCTCCGAACTCCTTTGCCGCTCAAATTGGCGTGCTTGGCATCCATAAACGGCGACGCGCAAAGCGGCACGCGGCCGTGATTTCTCCGGCTTAGCGCAGCTCCTCCTTCATAGCCGCATTGCGAGCGGGCATCCTTGGCTTCGGCGGTGGCCTTCTTCAGGTCTTCCCGCTCTGATAAGTGCTCCTTTTCAAAAGCCTCATTGCGGTCGGTAGCATCCTTTAATTTCTTGGCCAATTCGGCCACCTCCGCCCTGCTTAGGCAACGCGCCGCCTTCTCGGCTTTCAACTCTTCGGCCGCCCTCGCGGCAGCCACGTCACCCCTTCGGGCTTGCTCCTTAGCTAGAGCAAGTTCGGCCCGAAGGCTCTCCACAGCAGTAGCACTATCTGTATTAACAGCATATAACTTATTAGAGGCGGGCTCGGACCCACTCAATAAAAACAGCTGCGGAGAACTTACTTACCTTGCGACTCGTCAAGTCGCTGATTGACAAGGGCGATGTCAGCATCTGCCACGTCAAGTTGTCGACTTAATTCGACAAACTCACTAGTCCGGCTGGCCCCCGGACTATCCGCCACCTGTTTCAGAACGGCGGTATTCATTGCATGAGATGTTGAGATTTTGATCCTCGGCACACTGTCGTTTTCGACAACCTACCGAGTCTCAGGGGCTACTATCTATACAGGCCGCATTTTTATATGCAAAACTGTTAAAAGACAAAGGGGTGCATCATTTTCGCATACCTCAAATCCCGCCCGACAAGCTCGAGGCGGCATTCATAATCCGCTTTCTGCGGACGAAATCCTTCGACCACCGTGCGATTAACGCGGTGACCTTTCGAAATGGGCGCCCTCTCAAGCAAACTCTTGATTCTCGGCGGACTCGGTGGGTGTTGAACTCTTTGGCCCCTCGGACTCGGGGGCGCCCTCCGTGGCGACACTTGGGCTCGCTTTGCCTCATCTGGCGGCGGCGACGCAGGCGTGTCGCTCTCCATCATCTCCGGAAGAAGATCCCGAGGATGAACTCATCACGAGGCAGCTGCAGATCTGAGCTGCGATATAAATATTTGGTTACCTCTGAAGCATAAACGAAGGTACTTCCTTATTAAACTTCCTCTTTCATACTCACGGCTCGTTGGAGGGCTGGTCCTTGGGCGATGATTGCGCGTCCGGATTCTCTTCGGACGCCGGACCCCCCGGTGGGGATCTCTTCCCACGCTTAGGGGCTTTGACCTCCGGATTTTCGGAGGTGGTCCTTTTTCCCCTCTGAAGGGAGGGATCCTTGGTTCCCTCCTCTTCAGTCGCCTCTTTGGACGAAGTATTAGCTCCTTTATCTCCCCCGTCGCCCCCTTCTGTGGGCGCAACCTCCAACATTCTGACCAGCACGGGCTCCAATGCGGTCTCTGGGAGGGGGGCCGGACACCTTATCAGCCTTGATCGTGCCACCCATTCCTATAAAGAACAAAAAAGGGGTCAGGAGATGATCTTTTGAAAGGCATACAAATAGAATGTCCGAGCTCCGAGCTACTTACCTGAGTATCCGGGCGATTGCGGCTTAAGCCCGCGTCCTCGGCCGAATCCGGACACGCTACCTGCGGTCAGAAGAACAGCTGTACATCTCCGTGGGTGTCGCGCCCATAAAATCTTTGGAGAATACAAGGTCCCTCGATTGAACTCCCATAGGCGGAGAGGGCGGCGTTTGCGAGGTAGGAGGTGCCTAACTAGCATGACTTGCATCACCTTGACCAGGTCGATCTCCCTTGTTGGAGGTCTCGAACCCGGCCCATGAAGGCTGGCACGTCCTCGGGCGGCCCCAGTTAAGCCCTTGGTTGACCCACGACATTAGTTGCCGTGGAGGTCCGAGGCGGAAGAGGCGGCGGCTTTGCTTCTGCCCTTGGAGGCGTGATGTAAAACCACTCCTGCTGCCACAATCCCTATTCCTCTTGGAAGGAACCTTGAGCCACGGGCATCGACCTTCTTGCTTATGGTCGCCCTTGCCAAGACTCACTTAGCGCCCCGATCATCTTGGCTCCACCTTGAATGTTTTCACCACGAGACGAAGTGGGGATGACGCGGAGGAAGGCTTCCAGAGCGATAATGAATGCGGAGATATGGAGGATGGACTCGGAGCCAAATCGTGGAAGTCCAGCCCGTAGTAGAAAAGGAGCCCTCTCACAAAGGGATCCGTCGGGAAGCCTAATCTCGGCGGAGGTGAGATCGCAGCAGCCGCTCGCCGGGCTCGAAGCTGGCACGGCCTGCCACAGGGCGAGCAACTGTCTGAAACTTTGTAGGCAGTACTTGGCCTCATAACTTCAAAATGTCCTCCTCCGTGGCGGAGGGCATCTGACCACCGGAGGTCGGGCCGGACATTGTATAGGATCCAAGCGCTCGAATCTGAAGCTCGGGGTGTTGGAACTAGAGGCGGAGGAAAGATTCGATCACGAGATTGAAGAACAGGGCGGGCCTTGGTCCTCTTATAAAGGGAAGAAATACCAAGGGCCGTCTCCATGACCGTTGAGATTCCCCTCGATAGAGGCGTGGCGGCGGGGCGGTTGGGTTACCCACGCGCGTATTGATGAGGATCCGGAATAAAGGGAACACGATCTCGCTTGACGGGGCGTGCCAAAGAACCGCGCCGCTAAGCGTCTTTGGCGGAATAATAAAAACAATTCGAACGAGGGCTTGGCTGCGGTGTGATGTCACGCCGCATAATACGTCAGCAGATTGAGCTAAGTGTATATTTTATCCTCTCTACGTTGGAGCGTGGAATCAATTTTGCAGGGTCAAGTACTATCATGGTGTTCATTATCTTCTCCGGATTATTCAAGGGAGGAACCCGCTTGCAATGCCGAACATTATGCACGCCGGACTTATCGTCATTGAAGGCGGTTCGAGGGGCTCTTGAGGAGTCTGGACTAGGGGTGTCCGGATAGCCGAACTATCAATATCCGTCGGACTCCCAGACTACGAAGATAGAAGATTGAAGACTCCGGCTCGTGTCCGGAAGGTACTTTCCTTGGCGTGGAAGGCAAGCTTGGCAATACGGATATGAAGATCTCCTACCATTGTAACCGACTCTGTGTAACCCTAGCCTCTCCGGTGTCTATATAAACCGGAGAGCCTTAGTCCGTAGGACACAACATTACTTCTCAACAATCATACCATAGGCTAGCTTCTAGGATTTAGCCTCCTTGATCTCGTGGTAGATCTACTCTTGTACTACCCATATCATCAATATTAATCAAGCAGGACGTAGGGTTTTACCTCCATCGAGAGGGCCCGAACCTGGGTAAAAACATTGTGTCCCTCGTCTCTTGTTACCATCCGCCTAGACGCACAGTTCGGGACCCCCTACCCGAGATCCGCCGGTTTTGACACCGACACCGGGTTTTGTCACAATTATCTTCATAGAAGTGTCATAAGCATGACAAAAAAATCGTTCGACCCAAAATGTCACGGATGTGTCTTTTTTTTGTAGTGAAACCTGGCAAACACTTCACCATTTTGATTCTTAAACAACTTATAGTTTGAGTCAAAGAACTCATCAATGACTATAGGGTTAGCACAAGTGAAGCCAGATAAGGTGGATGGATCTACTGAAGGACCCTTTGCAGCAACCCATGTGGTTTTGGGGTACTGCTCAGGCTTCCAATACGAACCATCAACATTCATTTTCCTCTCAAAACCAACACCCTCTTTCCTAGGGTTTCGGTTCAGAATGTGTTTCTTGAGGACACCACATAGTGTCGATGCCCTTTGAGGATTTTGTACATGCCTGTTTCAAGCAATGTCTTCAACCTAGCATTCTCATCTACAATGGTAGTGGCGTCCTCAAGAGAGGGGTTAGTTACCACATCAGCAGTTGAAGATATTGCAACTTCAGAAGAAGTGGAACATTCAGCAATAGAGACAACATTGTTATGCTCAAGGCATTTTAAACAAGGTGGCACAAAATCTTCCTGAGCGGAACTGATCTGTTCAGCGAGTAGTGAATCGTTTTCCTTTTGAAGATCTTCATGAGATGCTCTCAGTTTCTCTAGATCTTGCTTCCTTTAAAGATAATCATAGGAAAGCTTCTCATGAGTAACTATGAGGGTTTCATGATGACTTTCAAGTTCCTCGTACTTAACATGAAGATTTTTTATGTCTTCGATTAAGGACCGAGTTCGATTCATTTCCTTGTCCAATCATCGCTTTTGTCTAGCAATTATAGAATCTTCTCCATGGTTGTTTGTTGTTCAGTTGCAATTTTAGCAAGAGTCTTATAACTGGGTTTGGATTCACATTCAGAGTCATCTTCACTGGAGGTCTGAACGCAAGCATCGTAAGAGTTTACCCTGGCACCTCATGCCATGAAGCAGTAGGTGGGAGCAGAATCGTCGTCGTCATTCTCTTCAGTGTCAGCGTTGTGATCATTGTCACCTCTTTCCTACGCTCAAGGCATTTTAAACAATCGTCATCGTCATTCTCTTCAGTGTACGTGGACAACACTCTCCCCTCTCGTTGCTATGCCATCACCATGATCTTGCGTGTGCGTACGATTTTTTTTGAAATTACTACATTCCCCAACAGTGGCATCGGAGCCTAGGTTTTATGCGTTGATGTTATATGCACGAGTAGAACACAAGTGAGTTGTGGGCGATACAAGTCATCTTGCTTACCGGCATGTCATACTTTGGTTGGCGGTATTGTGAGATGAAGCGGCCGGACCGACATTACGTGTACGCTTACGCGAGACTGGTTTCACCGTTCACGAGCACTCGTGCTTAAAGGTGGCTGGCGGGTGTCTGTCTCTCTCACTTTAGCTGAATCGAGTGTGGCTCGCCGGTCCTTGCGAAGGTTAAAACATCACTAACTTGCGAACTATCGTTGTGGTTTTGATGCGTAGGTAAACGGTTCTTGCTAAGCCCGTAGCAGCCACGTAAAATTTGCAACAACAAAGTAGAGGGCGTCTAACTTGTTTTTGCAGGGCATGTTGTGATGTGATATGGTCAAGGCGTGATGCTATATTTTATTGTATGAGATGATCATATTGTGTAACCGAAGTTATCGGCAATGGCGAGGAGCCATATGGTTGTCGCTTTATTGTATGAAATGCAAGCATACATAATTGCTTTACTTTATCACTAAGCGGTAGCAATAGTCGTAGAAGCAATAGATGGTGTAACGACAACGATGATGCGATGGAGATCAAGGTGTCGCGCGGTGGCGATGGTGATCATGGCGGATTGCTTGAAGATGGAATCACAAGCACAAGATGATGATGGCCATATCATATCACTTATATTGATTGCATGTGATGTTTATCCTTTATGCATCTTATCTTGCTTTGATTGACGGTAGCATTTTAAGATGATCTCTCACTAATAATCAAGAAGTGTTCTCCACGAGAATGCACCATTGCGAAAGTTCTTCGTCTTTGAGACACCCGCGTGATGATCGGGTGTGATAGGCTCTACGTTCAAATACAACGGGTGCAAAAACTTGCACACGGAATACTCAGTCATACTTGACGAGCCTAGCATATCTGAGATATGGCCTCGGAACACGGAGACCGAAGGTCGAGCGTGAATCATATAGTAGATATGATCAACATAGTGATGTTCACCATTGAAACTACTCCATCTCACGTGATGGTGGGACATAGTTTAGTTGATTTGGATCACGTGATCACTTAGATGACTAGAAAGATGTACGTCTAAGTGGGAGTTCTTAAGTAATATGATTAATTGAACTTAAATTTATCATGAACTTAGTACCTTATAGTATTTTGCTTGTCTATGTTTGTTTGTAGATAGATGGCTCGTCTTTGTTGTTCCATTGAATTTTAATGCGTTCCTTGAGAAAGCAAAGTTGAAAGATGATGGTAGCAATTACAATTTGGGTCCGTAACCTAAGGATTATCCTCATTCTTTGCCGAGAAAAATTCGTCTGGAAGCGGCGCTGGGTGCGAACTGCTTCCGATGTAACCGACGACGTTAAGAACGTCTGGCGAGCAAAGCGATGACTACTCAATAGTTCGATGTGCCATGCTTTACGGCTTAGAACCGGGTCTTCAACGATGTTTTGAGCGTCATGGAGCATATGAGATGTTCCAGAGTTGAAGTTAATTTTTCAAGCAAATGCGGATTGAGAGATATGAAGTCTCCAATAAGTTCTATAGCTGCAAGATGGAGGAGAATAGTTACGTCGGTGAACACATACTCAAAATGTGCGGGTATAATAATCACTTGATTCAAGCTGGAGTTAATCTTCACGATGATAGTGTCATTGATGAAATTCTCCAATCACGCCACCAAGCTACAAGAGCTTCGTGATGAACTATAATATGCAAGGGATGAACAAGACTATTCGAGCTCTTCGCAATGCTAAAAGCAGCGGAGGTAGAAATCAGAAGGAGCATCAAGTGTTGATGGTTAACAAAACCACCAGTTTCAAGAAGAAGGGCAAAGGAAGAAGAAGGGAACTTCAAAAGAGCGGCAAGCAACTTGTTGCTCAAGAGAAAAACCCAAGTATGGACCTAAGCACGGCCGGAGTGCTTCTCTGCAAGCGATGGACCTTTGGAAGCGAACTGCCCCAAGTATTTGGCGGATAAGAAGGATGGCAAAGTGAACAAAGGTATATGTGATATACATGTTATTGATGTGTACCTTACTAATGCTCATGATAGCACTGGTATTTGATCTGGTTACATTGCTAATATTTGCAACTCGAAGCAGGGACTACGGATTAAGCAAAGATTGGCTAAGGGCGAGGTGCGAAATGCTTGGCGTGGGAAATGGTTCCAAAGTCGATGTGATCGCGGTCGGCACACTACCTCTACATCTACCATCGGGATTAGTTTTAGACCTAAATAATTGTTATTTGGTGCTGCGTTGAGCATGAACATTATATCTGGATCTTGTTTGATGTGAGGCGGTTATTCATTTAAATCGAGAGAATAATGGTTGTTCTATTTATATGAGTAATATTTTTATGGTCATTCACCCTTGAAGAGTGGTCTATTTTATTGAATCTCGATAGTAGTGATACACATATTCATAGTGTTGAAACCAAAAGATGCGAGTTGATAATGATAGTGCAACTTATTTGTGGCTTGCCGTTTAGGTCATATCGGTATAAAAGCGCATGAAGAAACTCCATCTTGATGGGCTTTTGGAATCACTTGATTATGAATCACTTGGTACTTGTGAACCGTGCCTCATGGGCAAGATGACTAAAACGCCGTTCTTCGGAACTATGGAGTGAGCAACTAATTTGTTGGAAATCATACATCTTGATGTTTGTGGTCCAATGAATGTTGAGGCTCATGGCGGTATCGTTATTTTCTCACCTTCACAGATGATTTGAGCGGATATGGGTATATCTACTTAATGAAACACAAGTCTGAAACATTTGAAAAGTTCAAAGAATTTCAGAGTGAAGTGGAAAATCATCGTAACAAGAAAATAAAGTTTCTACGATCGATCGTGGAGGAGAATATTTGAGTTCTGAGTTTGGTCTACACTTGAAACAATGTGGAATAATTTAGCAACTCATGCCACCGGAACACCACAACGAAATGGTGTGTCCGAGCGTCGTGTCGTACTTTACTAGATATGGTGCAATCTATGATGTCTCTTCTTGATTTACGCTATCGTTTTGGGGTTATGCTTTAGAGGCGGCGCATTCACATTAAATAGGGCACCATCAAAATCTGTTGAGACGGCGCCTTATGAGCTGTGGTTTGGCAAGAAACCAAAGTTGTCGTTTCTTAAAGTTTGGGGCTGCGATGCTTATGTGAAGAAACTTCAACGGATAAGCTCGAACCCAAATCGAGAAATGTGTCTTCATAGGATACCCAAAAGAGACTATTGGGTACACCTTCTATCATAGATCCGAGGGCAAGTTTTTCGTTGCTAAATCGGATCCTTTCTAGAGAAGGAGTTTCTCTCGAAAGAAGTGAGTGGGAGGAAAGTAGAACTTGATGAGATAAGCGTATCTACTCCTTATTGGAAAGTAGTTCATCACAAGAACCGGTTCTGTGACAACTACACCAATTAGTGAAGAAGCTAATGATATTGATCATGAAACTTTAGATCAAGTTTCTCTTGAACCTCGTAGGTCTACGAGTAAGATCCGCACAGTGGTGCGGTAATCCTATTACGGAAGTCATGTTACTTGACCATGATGAACCTACGAACTATGAGAAGCGATGATGAGCCCAGATTCCGCAAAATGGCTAGAGGCCATGAAATCTGAGATGGGATCCATGTATGAAAACAAAGTATGGACTTTGGTTGACTTGCCCGATGATCGGCAAGCCATTGGGAATAAATGGATTTTTAAGAAGAAGACTGACGTTAATGGTAATGTAACTATCTATAAAGCTCGACTTGTTGCGAAAGGTTTTCGACAAGTTCAAGGAGTTGACTACGATGAGACTTTCTCACTCGTAGCGATGCTTAAGTCTGTCCGAATCATGTTAGCTATTGCTGCATTTCATGATTATGAAATTTGGCAAATGGATGTCAAAAGCTGCATTCTTGAATGGATTTACGGAAGAAGAGTTGTATATGATGCAGCGGAAGGTTTTGTTGATCCAAAAGGTGCTAACAAAGTATGCAAGCTCCAATGATCCATTTATGGTGGTGCAAGCATCTCGAGTTGGAATAAACGTTTTGATAGTGTGATCAAAGCATATGGCTTTATCTGAGACTTTTGGAGAAGCTTTGTATTTACAAGAAAGTGAGTGAGAGCTCTGTAGCATTTCGATATTATATGTAGATGACATATTATTAATTGGAAATGATATAGAATTTCTGGATAGCATAAAGGGATACTTGAATAAAAGTTTTTCAATGAAAGACCTCGGTGAAGCTGCTTACATATTGGGCATCAAGATCTATAGAGATAGATCAAGACGCTTAATAGGACTTTCACAAAGCACATACCTTGATAATTTTTTTAAAAAATTTCAAAATGGATCAGGCAAAGAAAGGGTTCTTGCCCGTGCTTCAAGGTGTGAAGTTGAGTCAAACTCAATGCCCGACCACAGCAGAAGATAGAGAGAAAATGAAAGATGTTCCTATGCTTGACCATAGGCTCTATCATGTATGCAATCTTGTGTACCGGACACGGCGTATGCTTAGCAATAAGCTTGGCAGGAAGGTACCAAAGTAATCGAGTGGATCATGGACAGCGGTCAAGAACATCTGAAATACGAAAAGGACTAAGGATATGTTTCTCGTATATGGAGGTGTGACTAAGCCTCTCTCACGAGCAAAACATGATCGCACCAAGACTCCATGGGTGTTAGAATCATTACTATGTAATCTAGATTATTGACTCTAGTGCAAGTGGGAGCAAGCGAAGGAAATATGCCTAGAGGCAATAATAAAGTTATTATTATTTCCTCATATCATGATAAATGTTTATTATTCATGCTAGAATTGTATTAAGGAAACATGATACATGTGTGAATACATAGACAAACATATAGTCACTAGTATGCCTCTACTTGACTAGCTCATTAATCAAAGATGGTTATGTTTCCTAACCATAGACATGTGTTGTCATTTGATTAATGGGATCACATCATTAGGAGAATGATGTGATTGACATGACCCATTCGTTAGCCTAGCACTTGATCGTTTAGTATGTTGCTATTGCTTTCTTCATGACTTATACATGTTCTGTAACTATGAGAATTATGCAACTCCGTTTACGGGAGGAACACTTTGGGTACTACCAAGCGTCTAGCGTGGCTGGGTGATTATAAAGAGTACTACAGGTGTCTCAGAAGGTACATGTTGAGTTGGCGTATTTGAGATTAGGTTTTGTCACTCCGATTGTCGGAGAGGTATCTCTGGGCCCTCTCGGTAATACTCATCACTATAAGCCTTGCAAGCAATATAACTAATGAGTTAGTTATGAGATGATGTATTGAGCGAGTAAAAGACTTGCGATAGCGAGATTGAACTAGGTATTGGATCTGGCGATCAAATCTCGGGCGAAATAACATCACCGATGACAAAGGAACAACGTATGTTGTTATGCGGTTTGACCGATAAAGATCTTCGTAGAATATGTAGGAACCAATATGGGCATCGAGGTCCGCTATTGGTTATTGACGAGAATGGTTCTAGGTCATGTCTACATAGTTCTCGAACCCGTAAGTCCGCCGCAACGTTCGATGGCAGTTTATTATGAGTTTATAAGTTTTGATGTACGAAAGTTTGTTGAGTCCGGATGTGATCACGGACATGGCGAGGAGTCTCGAAATGGTCGAGACATAAAGATTGATATATTGGAAGCCTATATTTGGACATCGGAATGTTCGGGTGAAATCGGAGATTTCTGAGATTGGGAGGGGTTGGAACCCGAGGAAGTTAATGGGCCTACATGGGCCCTGAGGGAGAAGAGGAAGGAGGCGAGGAGGGGCGCGCGCCCTCCCTCTAGTCGAATAGGACAAGGGAGGCGGCCCCTTTCCTTCCCTCTTCCTCCTCTTTCCTTCTCCCTCTCCTACTTGGAAAGGAGAGTCCTACTCCGGTGGGAGTAGGACTCCCCCTGGCGCGCCCTCAAGGGCGGCCGCCTCCCTGGCTCCTTTATATCTACGAGGCGGGAGGCACCCCAAGACACACAAGTTGATCTGGGATCGTTCCTTAGCCGTGTGCGGTGCCCCCTCCACCATATTCCACCTCGGTCATATCGTCGCGGAGTTTAGGCGAAGCCTGCGCCAGTAGAACATCATCATCGTCACCTGCCCGTCGTCTTGTGGAACTCATCTCC
The DNA here is from genome assembly GCA_021437245.1 of Aegilops speltoides. Lineage (NCBI taxonomy): Eukaryota > Viridiplantae > Streptophyta > Magnoliopsida > Poales > Poaceae > Aegilops > Aegilops speltoides. The sequence goes on from JAHHZJ010001954.1 coordinate 21,188, forward strand.
GGAGCCTTTGCTGGATCGGGCGGAGATCGTCATCGAGCTGAGCGTGTGCTGAACTTCGGAGGCCCGTGCGTTCGATGCTTGGATCGGTCGGATCGTGAGGCGTCACGACTACATCAACCGCGTTGTGCTAGCGCTTCCGCTTACGGTCTCACAGTGCGTGGACGAACACTCTCCCTCTCGTTGCTATATCATCACCATGATCTTGCGTGTGCGTAGGATTTTTTGAAATTACTCGTTCCCCAACCACACCCACTTTCATCGGTGAGGTAGATTGTTTAAGTCCTTCTAGAATTCCTAAACATGTCCTTGACCTCGAGTGCGTCATGGAGGTTTTCAATGTTTCCAAAGCAACATTGAATTCCTCACGTGAGATCGAGTTACCCCATCTCCGTAGATGAGATCGGATTAGCACGAGTGCTCTCCACCACATCTCGACATCAACCATACTCTTTGGATGGTAAAGTCCTTATAAAGAGCGAGGCTCACGATACCAATTGAAAGGATCGATATGGTTGACTAGAGGGGTGAATAGGCAACTAACAATTTTAAGCTTTTCTTTACCAAATTAAACTTTGCAACAAAATAGGTTGTCTAGATGTGCAACTAGGTGAGCAACCTATATGATGCAATAACAACTAACACACAAGCAAGCAAAGGATGTAAAACAAGTAGGCTTGCAAAAGTAAAAGCACAAAATAACCAAGAGTGGAGCGGTGGAGGCGAGGATGTGTTACGGAGTTCCTTCCTTTTAAGGAAATGCGTCTCCGTTAGGCGGTGGAGGCACAATGCTCCCCAAGAAGCCACTAGGGACACCGTATTCTCCTCACGCCCTCACACAATGCGAGATGCCGTGATTCCACTATTGGTGCCCTTGAAGGCGGCGATTCGAACCTTTACAAGCAAGGTTGGGGCAATCTCACAACAATCGGAGGCTCCCAACAACAACAACACCACGAAGCTTCACGACAATGGAGTATGGCTTGAGGTGACCTCAACCGTCTAGGGTGCTCAACACCCAAGAGTAACAAGATCCAAAGGGATAAGTGGGGAATCAAATTTCTCTTGGTGGAAGTGTAGATCTGGGCCTTCTCAACCAATCCCGAGCAAATCAACAAGTTTGATTGGCTAGGGAGATAGATCGGGCAAAAATGGAGCTTTGAGCAACAATGGAGCTTTGGGGGAAAGAGGTGGGTCAACTTGGAGGAAGAAGACACCTATATATAGTGGGGGAACAATTCCAATCGTTACCCCAGAGCAGCTCACTGAGGCGGTACTACCGCTAGGCGGGTACTACCGCTCCTACCAGGTACTATCGTCTTTGGCGAGAAGTCGAGGCCACTTGGCCCCAGGCGGTACTACATGGGGAGTAGGAGGCGGTACTACGCTCGGGCGCGTACTACCGCTTCTACTACCGTCTAGTGCGCAAAACCCGACCGAAAACACAGATCTCAAATCGAGCTGACGATGGCAGCGTACAACTGCGGTACTCGACGAACAGCCAGCGGTACTACGCTGAGAGTGGTACTACATTTGGAGGCTTCGGTACTACTGTTGGAGGCTGCGTACTACGCAGCATAGGGTGAAGCAGGAGCGGAAGAAGTTGCAACTCCAAAGATCACGAAAGGAAGATGGCCAGGTGTGATAGGGATGTGTGCGTGTTGATTCCACCTAGTCTTACCAGCAGATCCCCTCTTAATAGTACGGTGACTCCTCTGAAACTAGTCCACCAACACGAAGCGAAGGAGCTACCGTCTTGAATAAAACACCGAGGGAGAAATCGTCTCGTGCCAATGGATGATTCTCGAAAGAACTTAACACACACGATTAGTCCGCAAAGCATTGTCATCAATCACCAAAACCACTAGGGGATAAATATGCCCTTAGACTACTCTACATGAACTACTTTGATCCCAAACCAACATTACGATACATGGTTTACGTTGGCGCTTTTTTTGAAAAACTCCACCCATATATTGATCACATAACAATAGTCTTACAATCGTTCATTACATTATTAGCCACGTAGGGTGGAGCAATTACACGAATACCATCGGACATGGTATCAAAACTAAATTTTGCTATCTCATGTGTACGCCTTGTTAGCTGCCTATCAATCTTAACAATCTTGAGATCAACAATAAACTTGGGCGCTGATCGCTTCCATTTTAGATCCACATAAGGAGACACATCAGCAGTTTCTTTAAGCTAGGAAAGAAGCGACAAAGAGCGATCAATTTCCAAAATAATTGGTTTATGAAGAAATACCAATGTACAGCCCGGCGAGGCATGCACGAAGTTCCGCCTCCTCCGCTCCGGAGCATATTCGAATAAAATCCCAAGAAGACACCAAGACTTCTCCCAGATGATTCCTAGCGACAACCCCAACGCTAGCAGATCTCAAGATCTCCACAAAACTAGCATCAACATTTATCTTCCCGCTCTGGAGGCTTCCAAACAGCACGATCATTTTCTTTTTGCGGACTATGATTCTCCCCATTCCCCATCACCCCCTTCCCTTTGGTGCTTTGGTCCACTTGCACACGGGCGTTTGAAGTGGAAAAGTCTTCAATAATTATCCATGAAGATATGAGCGCATTCATCGATTCTTTCCCTCTTCCAAAAATCAAATCGTTCCTCGGATGCCAAGCTCTCGAACATAAATAATACTTGCTTCTCGGAGAC
>JAHHZJ010001955.1:0-31421 GCA_021437245.1 Aegilops speltoides
GAGGAAGGTAGAACTTTGCTGCTTTGCTGCCACTTGAGAGGAAGAAGAAACTGAGCTGCATCCCTATTTCTCTTCTTTGAAGCCTCACACTTGGCTGAGCACCTTCTAGCTTGAGTGCCATATTGTAGAATTGATCAAAGCGAGTAGGCTCAAAAGAACAAGAGATAGCTGCAGATCCTCTCTAAGGCCACCTCTGGCGATAGATCATACTCTTTTCATCGGGAGCGTCTTGTTTAGCGAATCGAGCAAGTTTACGGCTGTATGTTGTATTCGTACCTTGACATGTTTCCTTGATTGAGATGCGGAACTCCTCACGCTTGCTCTCAACAACCTTGGTAGGAATGTGGTGAGCTTTAAAGTCCCGACAATCAGTCAAGTAATCACTCGACCACCTCTAGAATCCTTGTATTCTTTGGAACCAATCAGTTGCTGATCCTTGAGCTGAAAAAGCCTTGAACTTGGCGTAGTCCTCGGGTCGACATTGCTGCATTGAAATGCTTGTTGATATCCACGAGCCAATCGTCGGCGTCGTGGCCTCGACACGATGGTGAAAGACTTTGGCTGGTTTGCAAAGAAGCTGGTTGAGGTAGGAAGCGTGGCTGATGGTAGAACTGCCCTTGACCTTGATTCCCTTGGTTGCCTTGGCCTTGGTTACGCTCTTGCATCATTTGGATCAACAATGGCGTTGGCGTTAGTGGTTGCCATCAAAGTTTGCCATGCCTCCGGGGGCGGAGGTGGAGGTGGAGGTTAGCGACTCCCATCACTGCGTTCGGATTACGGCGTTGGCGGAGCCATCTGAAGAGGTGACATCCGTTAGCATCTTGATGAGCAGATAGACAAGTTGAATCAGCGGATAGAAATTGCAACATATAGTCTTCACAATAAACATTGAGCGAGGGATGAGCGAATGAATTCCAAAGTAAACATCCGTCCATTAAGGTGAGAAGCCACTTGATAAGAGATTGATGAATGAAAATAAAACAAGGTATGAATGGAACAAATAAGTGGTAAGGATTACCCAATCACAAACCAAATATCTGCGGAAGAAATGCTAGAGCTACTTGAATCCCACCTATAAACTCCGAAACTTTCGGTTATGCAATCGGTGTTGGGGATCTGAGAACAATAAATCTCACCCAAACTAACAATCCCTACATCCATTGTATCCATCCTTCAACACATAACCAAGAAACCTTGAAATCGTGTACCTCAACCTTGAAAAGCATCCGTTATCTGAGTCATGGCAATACTCCGTACTCACCACGATCTTTGGGTTAGCGGGGTTATCTCACCTGTGACGCATAAAGAGATTTTCGATGTCGCGTACTAAACTCGGTATTCGAGCGCAGCGATAAAATTATGGCGACAACACCTCGGAGCTCAACTCCCGGGACCTTGCCACAACCCTAAATGACGAGGAGGCACCAAGAACAATGTTCTCGTCATAAGAATATCGGAACGATCCCAAGATACCAGCGTGATCCTAAAATTTTTTAGTGAAATTTGAGAGAGAAGAGTCAAAACTCTCGTCGGGATACCTCACGAGAAGGTCGAAGGGAATGGGGAGTAAAAGAATTCCTAACTCTCCGATATATATAATCCTAAATGACTCAAAACATTTTCTAGACACATCTCGGCCACTAAAATGATCAAGCGGTGGGGCTCTAAGGTCGGGGATGGCTCGATTACCAACTTGTAATGCCCTCGATGCGGCTATATCTCCCGCGTGTCGAAGCACGACTTAGAGCATAACCGCATTGAAAGCAATGTCATAAGTGAGGTAATCTTCGCACAATCCATGTAATACATAAGGAAAGAGATACATAGTTGGCTTACGATTCGCCACTTCACACAATACATAAATAAACATCCATCATTAGGTTTACAATCAAGGTCCGACTACGGAACCAAAATAAAGAAGAATACCCCACATGCAACACAGATCCCGATCGCTAAGCTGAGGCTCCACTACTAATCGTGCGGAAATGAAACATAGTAACGACCAAGGGCCTCATCAAATTCCACTTCAGCTCGATTCGCCATCTGTATTTGGCATCACCAGTACTGCATCATTTTGGTAGAATCATGAGCCCACGAGGGACTCAACAATCTCACACCTTGAGATCAAGACTATTTAAGCAAGGAAGGCTGGTGTCAAAAGGAGGGCTCTTGCGACTTAGCATATATGGTGGCTACATACGCAAAAGGCGAGAAGAAAGCAAAGCACCGTGTTCACTTCCGGACTCCGCAGAGAAGAGACCATCACGGTTACATGCACGGTTGATGTATTTTAATTAAAAGGTCGACTTGGGTTTTCTACAACGGACATTAACAAATTCCCATCGCCTCATAACATGCAGACACGGCTTTGAAAGATAATACCTGCGGGGTGTCCCAACAAGCCCATAACAAGCTCTCGCGATCAGCGAAGAATAAACCTTCACCCAAGACACTCCGATCGGACTCGGTATCCGGTACATCAAGACATTTCGACAATGGTAAAACAAGACCAGCAAAGCCGCCCGATTGTGCCGACAAATCCCGATAGGAGCTGCACATATCTCGTTCTCGGGGCACATCCGGATAAGTCAAGCTCTGAGTAAAACCAGGCCTCGAGTTTCCCGTGGTGGCCCTTGATGCTCGGTTCGGACCAACACTCGAAGAACGCGGCGGGGGGCTAAAATAAAGATGACCCTCGGACTCGCGAAAACTCAAGGAAAAAAGGGTATAGGTGGCAAATGGTAAAACCAAAGTTGGGCCTTCTTTGGAAGAGTTTTATTCAAAGCGAGCTGTCAAGGGGTCCCATAAATCACCCGACCAGCGTAAGGAGCATAAAATCAAGGAACATAACACGGTATGGCGGAAACTAGGGTGGCAAGAGTGGAACAAATCACCGGGCATAAGGCCGAGCCTTCCACCCTTTACCAAGTATATAGGCGCATTAATTAAAACAATAGATATTGTGATATCCCAAAATATCCGTGTTCCAACAAGGAACAAACTTCATCTTCACTGCAACTAGCAGCGCTATAAGAGAAGCTGAGCAAGCGGTAACATAGCCAATCAGCGGTTTGCTAGGACATGGATGGTTAAAGGTTGACATGGCAATATGGGTGGCATGATATAGCAAGTGGTAGGTATTGCAGCATAGGCATAGCAAAAGAGCGAGCATCTAGCAAGCAAAGATAGAAGTGATATCGAAGGTATGGTCATCTTGCCTGTAAGGTTCTCAGAGTTGTCGAATGCTTGATCTTCGTAGGCGTTCTCAACAGGCTCCTCGTTCACGTACTCGTCTCCCGGCTCTACCCAAAGCAAGAACACAAGCAACGGAACCACAATCAAACAAGGAACAATGCACAAGCAATATGATGCAAAACATGACATGCGATGCGAGATGTGATATGCAATGCATATGTATGCTCGGAAGGAAAATGATGAACCGGGCATCAACTTGGCAAACCAAGTATGCGCTGGAAAGATGAGATGATTTGGTTGAAATCGATATAAAGATCACGGAATCGGATGCACGGTTTGCAAATGACAAGCAAAACAAGAATGGCGAATCTGCGTTTATGACCCGATGCTACTTAGCAAGCAACAAGAAACTATGCTCTGACACCCCAACATAAAAGAAAAGCATATGGCAGCGATCTACGGGAGATGCTTAACAAAAGAGGAACACTGAGCTACGGCTCAATCACATCATAACATGTTCAAACAAGCATGGTGAAAGTGCTAAAAATATCGGGTTCACAGACTTGGTGAAAATACTAGCATGCAGAAATTAACATCGAGGAAGGCATGTTTAGAGCAAGCAAACAACATGCTACAGGAACTTATAATAGCAAAACAAGGCATGAAATGATTCTACTCAAAGCATATATCAATAGTCCCTTACTGACCATAAGCCAAAAGGACTCTAAGAAATGATGGCACCCATGTAAACATTGCAAGTTTTATTACAGATTTCAGACTTAGCGAGAAAAACTGGGCATGGCAAAAACAGATAGCAGTAGGCATGTTACGTGAGCTCGATGCACTCACTCAGAGCATCTCATGATAAACTAAGCATACACCCATCAATCAGACATGGCATAGAAGCTATACATGGCAAGAACAACATCATAGCATACGGATCAACTTCTAGCGACCTCGTGAAAATTGAATCTCATGCAAACAATCTGTAGGAAACATTTTCAAGCAAAAGTAGAGCACGAAAATGACATGCTAGACTACTCCATAAATACCAACAAAGGCATGGATGGATAGAGCACATCCATATGTTCAAAATACCCTTACTGATCATGCTCAAAAGGGCATAGATCTCTCTGTAACAACATGAACATATGGCATAAAAATAACAGCAGGACAAGACTTGGTGAAAACACTAAGTTCTGAAATCAACAACATCATCATCCCTACTTTGTATGCTTGTTCTAGTCAACACATAACTCACAAAAATACATGGCAAACACCCTGGAAATATGGCATGGCAATGTTCAACTCACATGTAGGACTCAACTTCATAGGGTGCACACATAAATCATGGCAAAAATGACAAAAGAGCTCGAGTGATAAGATTCTGGAACTAACGATCTGAAACCATCTTCCAACAGCATTTCGGGCATCAAGATGAGCTCAAATGCAAATGATGCAATGGAATGAAATGATGTACTCTTGAGGCGAACAATTTGACATATTATACGCTCAAAAGCGGACCCACAGTTGCGGAGATGTGATGCGATGAAAATGCGAAAATAATCACAGAAAAATACTTAGTGGATTCGGGGTCGGGAAAAAGTCAACCGTGGAGTTCACATGGGTCGGATCTCATGGGGGCGCTTGAGGAAGGTGGCGGGCTCATGGGAGTTGGGGTCGGGGCGGAGGAGGAGTCGTGCCGTGCTGCCCGGCCGGATCGGCCGGATCCGTGGATGGCGGTGGTGGTGTGAGGCGGCTTAGGCGAGGCAGCGCGCCCGTGGGCCCAGCCAGTGTGCAGCAGTGTGGAGCCCAGGCCTTGAAGTGTGTGTGGTCCATGTGGAGCTGTGGCCTTGTGGAGGCCAGTCTTGTGTGTGTGAATGGCGCCTTGTGAGCAGTGGCGGGCCTGGCGGGCTCTTGGCGCCACATGTCGCCCTATGATTCGTCCGGCCTTGTGTGAGCAGCGTCCGTCCGATCCGGACGTGTCCGTGTGGAGAGGAAATTCGCTAGGGTTTGCGGTTCGAGGAGGTCTTTAAATAGGCATAGAGGAGCTAGGAGAGTCCAAATGGGGTGTAGTTTTCGCCCACACGATCGTGATCGAGCGACCAAGGGCATGGAGGGAGTTAGATGGTTTATTGGGCTGTTTTGGAGGGTTGCTGGGCTGCAACTCAAAAGAGGCCTTCTTGAGAGTGCGGTTAACCGTTGGAGTACCAAGCGAACTCCAAATGACCGAAACTTGACAGGCGGTCTACGGTGATATACCAGGGCCACTTGGCAAGGCTCGGTCCATTCGAGAATGTTCAACACCCTTTGCAGGGAAAAGAACAAGAGGTCGGCAGGGAACATAGGAGTGTCGGATTGTAAAAAAGACAGACAGGGGAAAATGCTCGGATGCATGAGGCGAACACGCATGCAAATGAGATGCACATGATGACATGATATGAGATGCATGACATGGACAAAATGCAAAAGCGAAAACAAAACCCAACCACGGAGGGAATATCATAGCACATATCCGAAAATGGCAAGAGTTGAAGTTACAAATATGGAAAGTTACATCCGGGTGTTACACTTGCAAAGATATCAAATCATGCATATAAGAATTCAGAGAAGAACCAAATAATATTCATAGATAATCAAGTTCATAAATCCACAATTCATCGGTTCGGCAAACACACATAAAATAGTATTACATCGAATAGATCTCCAAGAACATCGAGGAGAACTTTGTATTGAGAATCAAACAGAGAGAAGAAGCCATCTAGCTAATAACTATGGACCCAAAGGTCTGTCGTAAACTACTCATGCTTCATCGGAGAGGCAATGATGTTGATGTAGAAGTGCTCAGTGATCGATTCCCCCTCCGGTAGATCGCTGAAAAAGGCCCCAAGATGGGATCTCACGGGTACAGAAGGTTGCGGCGATGGATAAGTGGTTTCGTGGCTCCCCCTGATGTCTAGGGTATAAGAGTATATATAGGCGAAATAAGTACGTCGGTGGAGCTACGAGGGGCCCACGAGGGTGGGGGCGCACCTACCCCCTAGCGCGCCCTCCTACCTCGTGGCCGCCTCGTAGAGTCCTAGAATTCAACTCCAAGTCTTGTGGATTTCTTTTGGTCCAAGAAAGATCCCTGCGAAGGTTTCGTTCCGTTTGGACTCCGTTTGATATTCCTTTTCTGTAAAACACTAAAATAGGCAAAAACAGAAACTGGCACTGGGCCTCCGGTTAATAGGTTAGTCCCAAAAATAATATAAAAGAGCATATTAAAGCCCATTAAACATCCAAAACAGATAATATAATAGCATGGAACAATCAAAAATTATAGATACGTTGGAGACGTATCAGCCCCCGGGTCTATTCTTTATCATATTTGCTTTCCGATCTATAATTTGCCACTTTTATTTCCAGATCTATTATTCCAAAAACCCAAAAATACCTTGCCGCACTTTTTATTACTTATTTTGTTTTGCGTTTTATTGAGATCTATTTATCCAATCTACCACAAACTTATCTATCTTTTTACCATGGAGGGATTGACAACCCCCTTACGCGTCGGGTTGCAAGTATTTGTTCTTTGAGTGTAGGTACCGTTTACATAGTGTTGCTTGGTTCTCCTACTGGATTGATACCTTGTTTTCATAACTGAGGGAAATACCTACCGTAGCTATGCTGCATCATCCCTTCCTCTTTGAGGAAATACCAACGTAGTTCAAGCGACATCAAAAGGAATTTCCGGCGCCGTTGCCGGGGAGACATCATCAACATCTATTAGGTTCCTAATCAAAAATCTCATCTGCTTGCAATTTACATTATTTTCCATTTGCCTCTCATTTCATCTCCCCACTTTACAAAAATTTGCCTTTTATTCACCATCTTTTCTTTTGCCTTTTCTTGTTTGATCTTTTGTTTGCTAGTGTTGCCATGTGCCTTCTATATGCTTACATCTTAACTTGCTGAAAATCGATTGATATGGATACCCATCCACTTGCTAATCTTTTAAAAGATCAATCATGATGAACCAATCGCTAGTGAGTTGAGTGCACTAGATTATCTTTATGAAGTTTTCTTGAGATTCATGAATCTGAAAATTATGATGAAGAAATTTATGAAGTGATTCATGATAGCTCCTTGAATGAAAAGCATGATTGCAATGATTTTACTACAGATTCTGTTAATGTCAATTGTGCTAATAATATGCAAAACTCCAAGCTTGGGGATGCTAATTTTGCTATGTCCACTACTTATTGCAATGATCATGATTGGGGTGATTCTTCTTATGATCTTGAAAATTTATTTAAGCCTCATGATGAATTTGACACTGATAATAATGTTTGCAATAATATTGAAAGTGGGTTTGGAAGAGCGTCAACTTTAGGTAAAAATAATCCCACATATTTAGAGAGTGTTCAATCTTATGAAATTATTGTTAAAAGTGGGTTTGGAGAGGTCATGACTTCACTTGATGTTAACCCCACTATCTTGGAAGATTATAAGACTTTTATGTATATGGATCATGAAGAAAATTTTATATGATATCTATATTTTGAATTTGAATATGATACCACATGTAATTATTATGAGAGAGGAAATATGATTGTAGAAATTTCCATGTTACTAAATTACCTCTCTTCATGTTGAGATTGTCTATGTTTTATTCTTCTTCCTTGCATATGCTAGAAATTGCTCGTCTTGATAAATTGTTTGCTTATAAAATGCCTATGCATAGGAAGAGTTATACTTAAATGTGTTTGTCACGTGTTTCATGATGCTCTCTTTGTGTTTCAATTATTATCTTTCATGTGAGCATCAATAAAATCTTATGCCTAGCTAGGGGCATAAAACGATAGCGCTTGTTGGGAGGCAACCCAATGAATAAATTTTATTTTGCCTTTTCTTTCTGTTCTTGAGTGTTTGCACAATTATGCTACTATTACGATTGTGTTTTATGTTTTAATTAGTTTTTGTGCCAAGTAAAGCCTTTGGTATTATGTTTGGTGATAGTTGATTTGTTCTTGTTGAAAAACAGAAACTTTTGTGTCAAGTAACATAACTGTTTAGATTTACAGAAGCGACGAAAAATTCTGAATTTTTTACACAATATTAATATACAAATTTCCCACATTGTCCTAATTGTCTAGAACTTTTGGAGTTATAGAAGTATACAGAGTTTTCAGATTGCTATAGACTGTTCCGTTTTTGACAGATTCTGTTTTCTTTGCGTTGTGTGCTTATTTCGATGCATCTATGGTTTGTATTGGGGGGTATGAGCCATGGTAAAGTGGGAATATAGTAGGTATAATGCGAAAATAAAATATGAATGGGTTTACCTTGATACTTATTGTGGTGATTTGCTTTCTTATACTAACGGATCTCATGAAGGTTTTGTTGAGTTTGTGTGACTGAAGTTTTCAAGTTTTGTGTGAGATCACGATGGATGAAGGAATAAGGAGTAAGAAGAGCTTAAGCTTGGGGATGCCCCATGGCACCCCAAGTTATTATCCAAAGCGAAACAAGCAACTAAGCTTGGGGATGCCCCAGAAGGCATCCCCTCTTTCTTCTAACGACCATTGGTATTTTACTTGGAGCTATATTTTTATTCGTCACATATCATGAGTTTTGCTTGGAGTGTCTTGTATTATATGAGTCTTTGTTTGTTTTTGCTTTTTGTTTTGTGTAAAGTATCCTTGCTAAACACACATATTTGAGAGAGCCAAAATTATGCTATGATTTGTTAGAATTGTTCTCTATGATTCACTTAATTTTTTTGAGCTATGGAATTGCTCTAGTGCTTCACTTATATCTTTTTGAGCACGGTGTGCTTTAATATTTTTGAAGAAATGCTCTCATGCTTCACTTAGATTTATTTGAGAGTTAGTAAATTTCTGAAGAAATTATCTCATGCTTCACTTATATTATTTTGAGAGATGAAAATTTTTATGCTCATGTTCTTCACTTAAATTAGTTTGAGCTATCAAAAAGCAACATATGAAATTAGTCCCAAAGTGATAGATATTTAAGAGGATATAATAAAACTTTCATGAAGATCATTGGACAAAATAAACTTGATTCCTTGTAATAGTTTTGTGATATGATCATAGTGATATGTGAGTCATGTTGGTGAGTAATTATGATTTAGTAAGAATATTGGTGTTAATGTTTGTGATTCCCTATGCAAGCACGAAAGTTAATAGTTATGCAATGAAATTACATCCTACTTGTAGTGCATTATTCGATGTTAGTTATGCTTAATGCTCGCTTATGTAATTTTTTGTTTCTTGGTTGGATGCTTCTCAATCTATTTGCTAGCTTTCATTTGTACTAAGTAGAAATACTACTTGTGCATCCAAAATCCTTAAACCCAGTTTTGCCATATGAGTCCACCATACCTACCTATATCACGATATTCCGTCTTTGTTCTAAGCAAATTAGTATGTGCCATCTCTAATTTTCAAAATAAATTTCCATTTTGCATCAAGCGGTTGTGCCTTCAAGGATGGTGTTAAAACGAGAGTCAAATTTGAAGTTTGGTCGGACCGGGATATGACCACGAGTCGAATGATGGAGATTGCCACCATCGCCAATGGTGAAGAAGAGGATCGACTCGAATTGGCAAGTACAAGCCGAGCCAGTCGGAAAAAAACTCGGTGAGCGAAGAAGAAAGCCGAGCAGTTGCTCTGGAGGCTCACGCCATGACTTCGGGGCAAATTCAAAGGAAGCCCAAGGATCATGGAATCCCAAGAAGGTAAAGGATAAGGAAGGAAGCGGCGTGATGGATTTGTTGGGGCGTAGTGATTTCAAAAATTTTCCTCGCTGCACGCAAGATCATGGTGATTCATAGCAGCGAGAGGAGAGTGTTGTCTCGTACCCTCGTGAACCCGAAGCGGAAGCATTGGCGTAGCGTAGAGGAAGTAGTCGTCGTCCTCCGGTCCAACGATCCAAGCACCGTTACTCCGGCACCTCCGAGTTCTTGACAGCGTACAGCTCGATGGCGCACCCTCGATCTCAATCCAGTAGAGGCTCAGGGGAGTTCCGTCGGCCTGACGGCGTGGTGGCGATCTTGATGTTCTCTGTCGCGGGGCTTTGCCTAAGCACCGCTACAATATGATCGAGGTGTAATATAGTGGAGGGGGCACCGCTGCGGCTAAGGAACAATCAATGATCAACTTGTGTGTTCTAGGGTGCCCCCTACCCCGTATATAAAGGAGGGAGGGAGGAGGTGGCCGGCCTCAAGGGCGCGCGCCATAGGGAGGAAACCTACTCCAAGTAGGTTTCCCTCTCTTCCTTATCTTATTTGGAGGAAGGAAGGAGTACTAGTATTAGGAAGTAGTACTAGTAGTAGGAAGGAAGAGAGGGAAGGAGAAAGGAAGGGGGGGCCCCCCCCCAGTCGGATTGGGCTTGGGGAGTGCGCCCCTCCTTGCTCCTTCTCTCTTCCTCCTACATGGGCCCAATAAGGCCCATATACCTCCCGGGGTTCGGTAACCTCCGGAGCTCCAAACTTCTCCGGAACCTTTTCGGTGTCCAAATATATCCGTCAATATATCAATCTTTATGTCTTGACCATTTGAGACTCCTCGTTATGTCCGTGATCATATCAGGGACTCGAACAACCTTGGTACATCAAAATACATAAACTCATAATATAAGCATCATTGAAACCTTAAGCGTGCGGACCCTACGGTTCGAGAACAATGTAGACATGACCGAGACATGTCTCGGTCAATAACCAATAGCGGGACCTGGATGCCCATATTGGTTCCTACATATTCTCGAAGATCTTTATCGGTCGAACCGCACAACAACATCGTTTGTTCCTTTGTCATCGGTATGTTACTTGCGAGATTGATCGTCGGTATCAATACCTAGTTCAATCTCGTTACCGGCAAGTCTCTTTACTCGTTCCGTAATACATTATCTCACAACTAACTCATTAGTTGAAATGCTTGCAAGGCTTAAGTGATGTGTATTACGAGAGGGCCGAGAGATACCTCTCGACATTGGAGTGACAAATCCTAATCTCGAAATCGCCAACTCAACAAGTACCTTCGGAGACACCTGTAGAGCACCTTTATAATCACCCGATTCGTTGTGGCGTTTGGTAGCACACAAAGTGTTCCTCCGATAAGCAGGAGTTGCATAATCTCATAGTCATAGGAACATGTATAAGTCATGAAGGAAGCAATAGCAACATACTAAGCGATCGGGTGCTAAGCTAACGGAATGGGTCATGTCAATCAGATCATTCAACTAATGATGTGATCCCGTTAATCAAATAACAACTCTTTGTCCATGGTTAGGAAACATAACCATCTTTGATTAACAAGCTAGTCAAGTAGAGGCATACTAGTGACACTCTGTTTGTCTATATATTCACACATGTATTATGTTTCGGTTAATACAATTCTAGCATGAATAATAAACATTTATCATGATATAAGGAAATAAATAATAACTTTATTATTGCCTCTAGGGCATATTTCCTTCAGTCTCCCACTTGCACTAGAGTCAATAATCTAGATCACATCACCATGTGATTAACATCGATAGTTCACATCATCATGTGATTAACACCCATAGTTCACATCGCCATGTGACCAACACCCAAAGGTTTACTAGATTCAGTAATCTAGTTCACATCGCTATGTGATCAACACCCAAAAGTACTAAGGTGTGATCATGTTTTGCTTGTGAGACAATCTTAGTCAGCGGGTCTTTCACATTCAGATCCGTTATGTATTTTGCAATTTTCTATGTCTACAATGCTTTGCGGAGCTACTCTAGCTAATTGCTCCCACTTTCAATATGTATCTAGATCGAGACTTAGAGTCATCTAGATCGGTGTCAAAACTTGCATCGGCGTAACCCTTCGACGAACCTTTTATCACTTCCATAATTGAGAGACATATCCTTATTCCACTAAGGATAATTTTGACCGTGACCGATGATCTACTCCTAGATCACTATTGTACTCCCTTGCCAAACTCAGTGTAGGGTATACAATAGATCTGGTACACAACATGGCATACTTTATAGAACCTATGGCCAAGGCATTGGGAATGACTTTCATTCTCTTTCTATCTTCTGCCGTGGTCGGGTTTTGAGTCTTACTCAATTTCACACCTTGTAACACAGGCAAGAACTCTTTCTTTGACTGTTCCATTTTGAACTACTTCTAAATCTTGTCAAGGTATGTACTCATTGAAAAACAACTTATCAAGCGTCTTGATCTATCTCTATAGATTTTGATGCTCAATATGTAAGCAGCTTCACCGAGGTCTTTCTTTGAAAAACTCCTTTCAAACACTCCTTTATGCTTTGCAGAATAATTCTACATTATTTCCGATCTACAATATGTCATTCACATATACTTATCGAAATCTTTGTAGTGCTCCCACTCACTTTCTAGTAAATCTGAGGCTTCACATGCAAGTCTGTATAAAACTATATCTTTGATCAACTTATCAAAGCGTATATTCCAACTCGAGATGCTTGCACGGTCCATTGATGGATCATTGGAGCTTGCACATTTATTAACACCTTTAGGATCGACAAAACCTCTTGGTTGCATCACATACAACTCTTCTTTAATAACTCCATTAAGGAATGCAGTTTTGTTTATCCATTTGCGATTTCATAAAATCGGCAATTGCTAACATGATTCAGACAGACTTAAGCATAGATCTGGTGAGAAACTCTCATCGTAGTCAACACTTTGAACTTGTCGAAAACCTTTTGCGACAATTCTAGCTTTGTAGATAGTAACAATACTATAAGCGTCTGTCTTCCTCTTAAAAATCCATTTAATTAACATGGCTTGCTGATCATCGAGCAAGTCAATCAAAGTCCATACTTTGTTCTCATACATGGATCTCATCTCAGATTTCATGGCCTCAAGCCATTTCGCGGAATCTGGGCTCATCATCGCTTCCTCATAGTTCGTAGGTTCATCATGGTCTAGTTACATGACTTCGAACAGGATTCTTGTACCACTCAGTGCGGATCTCACTCTGGTTTACCTCGAGATTCGGTAGTAACTTGATCTGAAGTTACATGATCATCATCATTAGCTTCCTCACTAATTGGTGTAGTAGTCACGAGGCAGTTTACGTGATGAACTACTTTCAATAAGGGAGAAGGTACAATTACCTCATCAAGTTCTACTTTCCTCCACTCACTTCTTTGAGAGAAACTCCTTCTCTAGAAAGGATCCATTTATTAACAGCGAATGTTTTGCCTTGGATCTGTGATAGAAGGTGTACCCAACAATTTCCTTTGGGTATTCTATGAAGACACACTTCTCCGATTTGGGTTTGAGCTTATCGGGTTGAAACCTTTTCATATAAGCATCGCAACTCCAAACTTTAAGAAAGCGACAACTTTGGTTTCTTGCTAAACCATAGTTCATATTGTGTCGTCTCAGCGGTTTAGATGGTGCCCTATTAGCGTGAATGCATTTGTCTCTAATGCATGATCCCAAAAGCGATATTGGTAAATCGGTAGAAACATCATAGATTGTACTATATCCAATAAAATGCGGTTATGACATTCGGACACACCATTATGATGTGGTGTTCGGTGGCATGAATTTGTGAAACTATTCCACATTGTTTTAATTGAAGACCAAACTTGTAACTCAAATATTTGTCTCCGCGATCGGATCGTAGAAACCTTATTTTCTTGTCACGATGATTTTCCACTTCACTCTGAAATTCTTTGAACCTTTCAACTATTTCGGACTTATGTTTCATCAAGTAGATATACCCATATCTGCTCAAATCATCTGTGAAGGTCGAGAAAATAACGATACCCGCCATGAGCCTTAACATTCATTGGATCACATACATCGGTATGTATTATTTCCAATAAGTCGGTTGCTCGCTCCACTATTAGGAGAAGCGGAGTCTTAGTCATCTTGCCCATGAGGCATGGTTACATAAGCATCAAGTGATTCATAATCAAGTGATTCCAAAATCCCATCAGCATGGAGTTTCTTCATCGCTTTACATAATATGACCTAAGCGGCGGTGCCACAAATAAGTTGCACTATCATTATTAACTTTGCATCTTTTGGTTTCAATATTATGAATATGTGTATCACTACGATCGAGATCCAATGAACCATTTTCATTGGGTGTGTAACCATATAAGGTTTTATTCATGTAAGCAGAACAACAGTTTATTCTCTTACTTAAATGAATAACCGTATTGCAATAAACACGATCAAATCATATTCATGCTCAGCGCAAACACCAAATAACATTTATTTAGGTTCAACACTAATCCCGAAAGTATAGGGAGTGTGCGATGATGATCATATCAATCTTGAAACTACTTTCAACACACATCGTCACTTCACCCTTAACTAGTTTACATTTTATACGCAACTCCGTTTGAGTTACTACTCTTAGCAAGCGAACGAGTACCAAATACCGGGGGTTGCTATAAACACTAGTAAAGTACACATCAATAACATGTATATCAAATATACCTTTGTTTACTTTGCCATCCTTCTTATCCGCCAAATACTTGGGGTAGTTACGCTTCGATAACCAGTCCCTTTGCGGTAGAAGCACTTAGTCTCGGGCTTAGGTCGGACTTGGGCTTCTTCACTTGAGCGACAACTTGCTTGCCGTTCTTCTTGAAGTTCCTTCTATCCCTTTGCCCTTTTCTTGAAACTAGTGGTCTTGTTAACCATCAACACTTGATGTTCTTTCTTGATTTCTACCTTCACGATTTCATCATCATGAAAAACTCAGGAATCATTTTCATCATCCCTTGCATACTATAGTTCATCACGAAGTTCTACTAACTTGGTGATGATGACTAAAGAATTCATCAATCACTATCTTATCTGGAAGATTAACTCCCACTTGATTCAAGCGATTGAAGTACCTAGACAATCGAGCACATGCTCACTAGTTGGCGATTCTCCTCCATCTTTTAGCTATAGAACTTGTTGAAGACTTCATATCTCTCAACTCGGGTATTTGCTTGAAATATTAACTTCAATTCTGGAACATCTCATATGGTCCATGATGTTCAAAACATCTTTGAAGTCGATTCTAAGCCATAAAGCATGGTGCACAAAACTATCAAGTAGTCATCATATTGAGCTAGCCAAGCGTTCATAACGTCGCATCTGCTCTGCAATAGGTGCATCACCTAGCGGTGCATTAAGGACATAATTCTTACTGTGCGACAATGAGGATAAACCTCGGATCACGGATCCAATCCGCATCATTGCTACTAACATTTTTCAACATAGTTTTCTCTAGGAACATATCAAAATAAACATATGAAAGCAACAAGCAAGCTATTGATCTTACAACATAATTTGCAAAATACTACGGGACTAAGTTCATGATAAATTTAAGTTCAATTAATCATATTACTTAAGAACTCCCACTTAGATAGACATCTCTCTAGTCATCTAAGTGATCACGTGATCCAAATCAACTAAACCATAACCGATCATCACGTGAGATGGAGTAGTTTTCAATGGTGAACATCTTATGTTGATCATATCTACTATATGATTCACGCTCGACCTTCGGTCTCCATGTTCGAGGCCATATCTGCATATGCTAGGCTCGTCAAGTTTAACTTTGAGTATTCTGCGTGTGCAAAACTGGCTTGGGCCCGTTGTAGATGGACGTAGAGCTTATCACCCGATCATCACGTGGTGTGCAGGCACGACGAACTTTGCAGCGGTGCATACTCGGGAGAACACTTCTTGATAATTTTAGTGAGAGATCATCTTAAAATGCTACCGTCAATCAAAGCAAGATAAGATGCATAAAGATAAACATCACATGCAATCAATATAAGTGATATGATATGGCCATCATCATCTTGTGCTTGTGATCTCCATCTCGAAGCACCATCATGATCACCATCGTCACCGTAGCGACACCTTGATCTCCATCGTAGCATCGTTGTCGTTTCGCCATCTATTGCTTCTCGACTATCGCTACCGCTTAGTGATAAAGTAAAAGCAATTATAGGCGTTGCATTTCATACAATAAAGCAACAACCATATGGCTCCTGCGATTCCGATAACCGGTTACAAAACATGATCATCTCATACAATAAAATATAGCATCATGTCTTGGCCATATCACATCACAACATGCCTGCAAAAACAAGTTAGGCGTCCTCTACTTTGTTGTTGCAAGTTTTACGTGGCTGCTACGGGCTAAAGCAAGAACCAATCTCACCTCGCATCAAAACCACAGCGATAGTTTGTCAAGTTGATGCTGCTTTAACCTTCAAGGACGAGGCGTAGCCACACTTGGTTCAACTAAAGTTGGAGAAAGCGACACCCACTAGTCACTGTGTGCAAAGCATGGCGGTAAAACCAGTCTCGCGTAAGCGTCTGGCGTAATGTCGGTCGGGCGCTTCATCCAACAATCTTGCCGAACCAAAGTATGACATCTTTGGTAGCGGTATGACTTATATCGCCCACAACTCACTTGTGTTCTACTCGTGCATATAACATCAAACCATAAAACCTAGGCTCGGATGCCCTTTGTTGGGGAGCGTAGTAATTTCAAAAATTTTCCTCGCACGCAAGATCATGGTGATGCATAGCGAGAGGGAGAGTGTTGTCTCGTACCCTCGTGACCCGAAGCGGAGCGTTGGCGTAGCGTAGAGGAAGTAGTCGTCGTCCTCGGTCCAACCGATCCAAGCACCGTTACTCCGGCACCTCCGAGTTCTTGACAGCGTACAGCTCGATGGCGCACCCTCGATCTCAATCGAGTAGAGGCTCAGGGGAGTTCCGTCGACCTGACGGCGTGGTGGCGATCTTGATGTTCTCTGTCGCGGGGCTTTGCCTAAGCACCGCTACAATATGATCGAGGTGTAATATAGTGGAGGGGCACGCTGCGGCTAAGGCGATCAATGATCAACTTGTGTGTTCTAGGGTGCCCCCTACCCCGTATATAAAGGAGGGAGGGAGGAGGTGGCGGCCTCAAAGGCGGCGCCATGGGAGGAAACCTACTCCAAGTAGGTTTCCCTCTCTTTCCTTATCTTATTTGGAGGGAAGGAAGGAGTACTAGTATTAGGAAGTAGTACTAGTAGTAGGAAGGAAGAGAGGGGAGGAGAAAGGAAGGGGGCCGGCCCCCTCCCCAGTCGGATTGGGCTTGAAGCGCGCCCCCTCCCTGCTCATTCTCTCTTCCTCCTACATGGGCCCAATAAGGCCCATATACCTCCCGGGGTTCGGTAACCTCCGGGCTCCAAACTTCTCGGAACCTTTCCGGTGTCCAAATATATCCGTCCAATATATCAATCTTTATGTCTCGACCATTTGAGACTCCTCGTTATGTCCGTGATCATATCGGGACTCGAACAACCTTTGGTACATCAAAATACATAAACTCATAATATAAGCATCATGAAACCTTAAGCGTGCGGACCCTACGGTTCGAGAACAATGTAGACATGACCGAGACATGTCTCGGTCAATAACCAATAGCGGGTCTGGATGCCCATATTGGTTCCTACATATTCTCTGAAGATCTTTATCGGTCAAACCGCACAACAACATCGTTTGTTCCCTTTGTCATCGGTATGTTACTTGCCGAGATTGATCGTCGGTATCAATACCTAGTTCAATCTCGTTACCGGCAAGTCTCTTTACTCGTTTCGTAATACATTATCTCACAACTAACTCATTAGTTGAAATGCTTGCAAGGCTTAAGTGATGTGTATTACCGAGAGGGCACAGAGATACCTCTCCGACATTGGATGACAAATCCTAATCTCGAAATCGCCAACTCAACAAGTACCTTGGAGACACAGTAGAGCACCTTTATAATCACCCGATTCGTTGTGGCGTTTGGTAGCACACAAAGTGTTCCTCCGATAAGCAGGAGTTGCATAATCTCATAGTCATAGGAACATGTATAAGTCATGAAGGAAGCAATAGCAACATACTAAGCGATCGGGTGCTAAGCTAGCGGAATGGGTCATGTCAATCAGATCATTCAACTAATGATGTGATCCGTTAATCAAATAACAACTCTTTGTCCATGGTTAGGAAACATAACCATCTTTGATTAACAAGCTAGTCAAGTAGAGGCATACTAGTGACACTCTGTTTGTCTATCTATTCACACATGTATTATGTTTCCGGTTAATACAATTCTAGCATGAATAATAAACATTTATCATGATATAAGAAATAAATAATAACTTTATTATTGCCTCTAGGGCATATTTCCTTCAGGATTTGCCGTGTCACATCCACGAAGAAAAGGCGAAGAGGTAACTTCATCTACCGAAACATATCACTTTCGCATGATGCGGCTCTTAATCCAGCGGTTTCAAGGAAAACAGCCCAAGGACAAGGAAAGGAGGCGGATAAGGCTGAGGACAAAGAAAACGGTGATGAAGGATACCGTCATGTCAATTCCACCTTGATGATTTTTGCTGATGTGGAGCAAAAGTCAATTGAAAGTTATCAACCGTGAGGTAAATATGAGTCGCTCGGCGACAACTTTGTCGAGACCCGACTCGATGTCACATCGATCTAGCTGTAACACATCATATCACTGCGGCCTCACGCACGGTATCCCAACGGTGCCACCTTACCTTGGCGGGACCGTTTAGCCTTTTGGCTGCGTATATGATAGTGTCGCTAGCATCCATATGAAAAGGCCGGGCTGACATGACTAGTCGTAAACCCAAAGTGGCACAGACTTACGAGGGACGAGCATCCATGACCCGACATCGAGCGTGTCGGTCGACGGCAAGTAAGTTCGGGCTGAAGCCTTTGGGCTAGCGAGGACTCGGCAAACCGGGCTACATGGCGGGCTAACGGGACTCCGGTACTCAATGCGTGACATTTCCCGAAGAACGAGACCACGAGAGCGAAGAAGGACAGATGCGGCCAGCCTAAGTGTTCGGAAGCGGTAGCAAGCTACCATGGCTCGATGGAGACACTAGGAGACATTTCCGGTAGAGAGGCTACTAAAGATAAACAACTAGGCAGTCGGATCCACACATACCAAGCATTTCAATCATACACACAATATGCTCGATATGTGCAAATACAACAAGGCATCACAACATGACTCTATGACACAAGTACTTTATTTAAAGGCTCGAGAGAGCCATTCATAACATACACACAAATGCAGGTCACGACCCACATACAAGTCATACAAGCATACAAGCCAGCAGCGGAAGTGTCTTGTCAGTGCAGAACAACTAGTAAAATAGAAGAGGCTAGGGTAAGCCTAGCTATACTACATGGTCCTTCTCTTGCTCGGGATCACCACAGGCCTTAGTCTACTAAATCGATGTCAGCGTCTACAAAGAACCCGTCGGAAGGGTTTGTGGCATCTTTGAAAAAATGTAAATTAAAGCAACATGAGTACAAAGGTACTCAGCAAGACTTACATTAGATCCTACATACATGCATATTATCAAGAAGGGTTGGTGGAGTTATTGCAGCAAGCCAGCTTTGACTCATGGCTAAGCTATCCTACGAGACACCAACTTGAAATAGTTTTGCTTTTCGAGTCCACTACTCATCATTTCAATACACACCAAGGATCCAACCCGTCTTCCCTACGGAGGAGCCATCCTCGGCACTCACACTTATCTTGAGGCTTTTAGTAGTATCCATTTACTTGTCTATGAACTGTATAGGTAACCAAGTAGTCCTTTACATGAATAGCTATTCGAATAGATGATGTTAACCTGCGGTGTACTTCTTCATACGCTCTCACCACTTATACGCCGTTTACCGACATGTACTCGGCAACCTTCAGCGGAAGCTAGCGTGGGTGTCGGCCACGACCTACCTGAACACCTAAGTCTCTAGTCGGGTTTATCGCCTATTTGGGTTCCATCCATGAGGAGTTCGGCGAAGTCTCGCTCCAGCCCCAAGCGATGTGAGCAGGGTTCTCGAGATACCAAGCAGGCATCCGGTACACCCGACCCGCGTACCTACCGCATCACAGCCCACCCCTACGGTCGGTGCTGTCCACGGCCTCGATGAGCTACAAACACGAGAAACTACTTGCAACTCTGGGACGAAGACTAGGGTGAATAAAAAGCCGAGAGGGTCCATTGGTTTGGGCCCAATGCATGGTAGTAGCTGAATCTTAAATCACACATCTGAGATCTCGATTGCTTAGGGCGGCCTCAATGAAACAACCCACCATGTACTCCTACATGGCCTTTCATCGATACCTTTACCGAATCGTGTTCAACACCTTACTCTCGTACCGACTCAATCATTTCACTCTAGCCATCACCCAGATGAACCAGACCTGACACGACTCTAAGCATAGCAGGCATAGCAAGGTAGGAACAACACATTCATATGGCTCAATCAACTCCTACACATGCTAGTGGGTTTCATCTAATTCTTGTGGCAATGACGAGGTCATCTGAGAGGAAATGGGTTCAACTACCGCATGACACCACGGCGGTTTGAATCGCGTTGTCTTAATGCGATGCGAGAGCAGGAGCAAGAACATGGGATTTTATCGATATGATCAAATGGTTGGTTGCTTGCACGATGGATCGGTGCAGGTATTGCTCTTCGTCGGGGTTATCACGGTACTCCTCGAGGCGAGAACCTGCATGAGAGAACACCGATACACAAGCATTACCAAACAATATGCAACAATATGATGCATGCAATGAGACATGGCAAAATGAGTGCTTTGGGCTAATGCAACTAAGATCAGATGGGTTTGAACCAATTTGAACCAAAGATTCAAAATTCAAACTCATATATGATCATTTAAAGTGCTTAAACTTATTCTGTGATAAACAGTGGGTTAGCTTCTGTAAACATGCATGAAACCTGTACAGATGGATAGATTGGATTTTTCTGATCATTTTCATATATAATTTGTTTCATTTGGAGCTATGGTTGATTTTATATGAATTTTTGAAGTTTGAAACATTTTACGGAATTTCGTGTGTAAAAATAATTCGATAATTTAAATCTTTACGTCGAACTGCGTCATGATGACGTCGGGGGTCAGCAGGCTGGTCAGGTCAAAGCTGACGAGTGGGTCCCGCATGTCGATGGGGTTAGTTTAATTAGAATTTAATTAAAACTAAACTAGGTTAATTAGCGGTTTGGGCCCACATGTCATAGACCGAAGTCGACACAGGGCCACCGTGGTCAAAACGGTCAAACCCACGGCGTTTAGCCGGCCGAGCCAGCCTTGGCGGCGGAAGTGGTTTTGGCGTTCCGCCCCAAATGGGCATGGAGGTCACGGAGTGAAGGCGAGGCGAACCGCAGCTCTTGGCGGTCCGTTGGGCTCGGGGTGGCGGAGTTGGCGCCGCGGCGACTTTGGCGGCCACCGGGCTCGGGTGGCGAACTTCGTGATGGGGTGTGCGGTGAGTGCGTGGAGTGCTTGGTTAGCTCCATCGCGGCGTGGTGAACAGCGTTGAGCACGGTGAGAAGGCGGAGTGTGGCGGGAACACGTCGGCGGCAGTGCTGCGGCGAGTGCCGCGTGAGCTTTGTGCGGTCCTTTGTGTGGTGCAGGGGGCGAGAGGAGAGGGTAGGGAAGGTAGCTGAGCTCCGAGCTCACGTAGAAACTACCGGCGTGGTCGAGGGCGAGCTGCGGCGGCGGCAGCGAAGGGATCTCGGCGGTGGCGCTTGAGGCGAGCTTAGTGCGGCGGCTTTGGGAGCCTGTGGCGCTTCGGGGCTCGGCTAGCTCGAAAGTCGGCGGCGGCGGAGCTCACAGACCTGATGGCGGCGTGGGGTCGACGGAGGCGGCGGCTCTGACGGTGGTCTTGGCGGCAGTGGCGTCGGCCATGGCGTGGGGGCGAGAGGCGGCTGGAAGAGCAGAGGCGTCTGGGGTGCGGGGAGAAAGCGAGGTCGATCCCGGCGTGGCAAGGCGAGAAGCAGCGAGGCAGCGGCGGTGCGTGGCACCCATGCGGTGCTCGCCGTCGAGCACACTACTGGCTGGCGACAAGCAGCTCATTGGCCTTGGTCTTTGGGCTGGGCGGCCAGTGGGCTGGCCCGATGGGCGGCGCGAGTGAGCTTTTCCTTTACATTTTTCTTTTCTATTATCTTGCAACTTTGTTGAGTTATTTAAAATACGAGAAAGGTTCTAAAATTCACCAAACTACTCTGGTCCATTGTTGGAATATTTCCAACATGAAACATTTAGTTTGGGAATATTTGGACATTTGAAATATTTTATAAATTTAAAATGCCCAAATTCAAATAGCTATGATTTAATTCAATGACCTTAGGATGACCTAGGAAAATGTGCACCACTTTTGGCAAGGTTACGAACCAAGGCAAAATGATGGGCATTTAGAAGGGCATTCAGGTTCATCGAAAATATTTTAGTAAACCCTAGTTGTTTGAGGAGGGTGGGAGTTACGGCAATCCCATTTCAGGTTTACATTGAAAGAAAAGAACATGATGCAACACTCTAATGCATGAACTAGCTAGGGTGTGACAACTCACCCCACTCAAAAGAATCTCGTCCGAGATTTTGGTTCCCTCGGAAAGAGGCGGGGTACTCAAGTCGAAGCGATCCTCCCTTTCCCAAGTAGCTTCCTTCTCGAATGGTGCGACCATTGAACCTTGAAACTTGATATTATGCCGTCGAGGTGCGCTCGGCGATTGAAATCTGAGCGGGATATTCTCGATCGTGAGATTATCTTGAAGATCAAGCGTTTCGTGGTCCACTCCACGGATAGGATCCGAAAAGCAGCGCTGAGTTGAGAAGCGTGGAAGACATCGTGGACTTTGGAGATCACGGAGGTAGTTCAATTGGTGAGCAACCTCTCCTCGTTTGGCAAGAATGCGAAAGGGTCCAATGTAGCGAGCCAATTTGCTGTGATCTAAAGCGATGGGTTCCCATAGCGTTTTGGAAACTTTCCCAAAATCGAGAGGTGAAAAGGCTTCCTCGATCCGAGTTAATTTCAATGGAACACCATGAAGAGATACTATTCGGAGATGTACAAGTCTGCTAGGTGACTAGCGGTTATACTCTCATGAGCAGGTGAGAAATGGGCTACTTTGGAGGCGGTCGATAACGACAAAGATAGCATTATTCCCTCTCTTGGTCAGGAAAACCCGTGATGAAATCCATCTGATTTTATCCCATTTCCATTCGAGGAATAGCTAAGGGTTGAAGGGTGCGGCGGAGCCGTTGATGCTCTGCTTTTACCTGACGACAGGCGTCATGATTAGCAACATATTGAGCAATGTCTCTCTTCATCCTAGTCCACGGAACCTCTGGCGTAGGTCACGATACATTTTAGTGCCACGGGATGAATGGTGAGAGGAGATTCATGAGCTTCCTTAAGGATCAATCGCGCAGGTTTAGTACTTTAGGAACCACTAGGCGGTTTCGAAGTATCGACTCCTTGATCATCAATGGAGAAACAATCCGCAACTCCTTTCTTGATGTTTCTTTTGATGCGGGAAATTCCGGATCTACCTTTTGGGCTTTGATGATCTGATCCGTAAGGAAGGTTTACGCCACCAAGGTGGAAAGGAACCCTCGAGAACAATGTGAAGGTTAAGCTTCGAAATTCCTCGTGGAGAAGTGGTTGACTTTGTTGCAACATCAGGTTGTTGCAATAAGATTCTGACTTAGCGCATCAGCCATGGCGTTGGCTTTACACGGGGTATAGGTTATCCCTAAATCGAAATCTGAGATCAACTCAACCCAACGTCTTTGCACGAGATTCAAATCTGGTTGGGTGAATATATACTTCAGACTTTGGTGATCGGTGTAGATTTATAGCGATTACCAAGAAGGTAATGTCGCCGGAGTTTTGAGTGCATATACCACAGTTGCAAGCTCTAGATCATAGTAGGGTAGTTTTCCTCATGTGGGTGTAATTGCCGTGAAGCATAAGCAATTACGTGTCGATCTTGCATGAGAATACAGCCTAGCCTTGTCATGGCGTCGCGATGATAACAAAGTCCTTAGAAATCTGGTGGTACCAACACGGGGGCGAAGTTAAGCGTCTTTTCGGTTCACAGAAGCTGTGCTCACATTGTGGAGTCCACTCGAACTTTTATCCTTCTTGAGGAGTTCGGTTAAAGGTTTAGCAACTTTGGAGAAGTTCTCGACAAAGCGGCGACAATAGCTTCGCTAAGCCAAGAAACTCGAACTTGCTTGACCGATTCGGTGGAGTCAATTAAGGGCGGCTTGAACTTCGCTCGGGGTTGACAGCAATACCTTTACCGAAATTACATGTCCTAGATAGGTCGCCGGCAGCCAAAATTCGCATTTAGAAAACTTGGCATAAAGCGATGCTCTCGAAGTTTCATCAACACTAGCCTTAGATGTTGGCATGTTCTTCCTCGTTCTTGGAATAGATGAGTATGTCATCGAGGTAAACCCAGCGAATTTATCCAAATATTCCATGAAGATTGAGTTCATTAACCGGGAGAAGGTGGCTGGGGCGTTGGTTAAGCCGAAGGACATGACGGTGTACTCGTATTGGCGTAACGAGTAACAAAGGCCGTTTTAGGAATGTCCCGTTTGGATTTTCATTTGATGGTAGCCTAACCTCAAATCCATCTTAGAAGGCGAGGATCTGCGAGCTGATCATACGGATCGTTGATCACAGGGAAGCGGATACTTGTTCTTAATTGTGACCAAGTTAGCGGGTCGATAATCTACAACCATCCGGTCCGTACCATCCTTCTTCTTGGCGAAGAGGGCGGGGCAAGCCAAGGAGATGAACTAGGGCGGATGAAACCCTTTTGCAAGGCCTCATCGAGTTGTTTCTTAAGTTCGGCTAGTTCTAGGGGTGCCATCTTGTAGGGTCTTCTAGAAATTGGGGCAGTTCTGGAATGAGGTCTATCACGAATTCAACATCTCTGTCGGTGGAACACAGCAATTCTTCTGAAAGACATCCGGAAAGTCACGGACTACGGAGCGTCTTGATGCAGCAATGGTGGCATTAAGAGAATATAGTTGGCGCTTGGATATTGGGTCAAGACATTGACTATCTTTCGAGGGTGCGTAAGTTGAGCAGTCCTAGAGAAACAATCAATCTTGGCATGATGGGCTGTCATCCGGTCCATACCCAAGATGATATTTATATCCGAAGATTTGAGAGCTATCAGCGATGCAAGGAAAACAAGTCTGTCGACCTGAATTTCATTTCCATGGCTTACTCGGAGGTTTGCCATCTAGAACCGGGGTAGAAATTTCCATGGTGGAAGGCATGTCACGAATGTAGTGTTATGCAAGCGAGCATAATTTTCGGATATGAATGAATGAGATGCTCGATGTCGAAAAGAGCGGATGCGGGTGGCAATTAACAAGAAGCGTGCGAACGCGACGTTGGGATCCTCTTGGGCCTCTTGGTGAGACACAATTGACATGGCCGCAGGCGGTGGTGGCGGCTTGGCATAGAACACCTTTCTGCTTTGCACACGACCAGCAACTTTGCGAGCTGGTTGGGGTTGATGCAGGGACAATCGCGCATGTAGTGGCTGATTCCCCACACTTGAAGCACGTCCGGGGCTGGCGGCGTGAAGGCGTTGTTGGTTGGTCCACCATAGGGCTTAGTTGGTGCATCTTCTTGCTGGTAGGCGGCGCTGAAAGGATGGCCTCGGTGTGAATCTGGGTGGCGAGGCGTATTAAGCACCCACACGGCGCTTACGTGGTCGGCACGGATGAGAACCCATATCACGACCATGCTTGCGTGTTGCTTGAAATCGGTCGACCGGTTTCAGTTGATGGCTTTGTTAACAAGCACGGAAAGAAGTACACTCATGCGGCGGAGATCTCGGCGAAGTTGAGGGCTAAGTCCTTGCGGAACCTTGCACATTTCTTGGCGTCGATGGAGACCTCTTGATTGCATAGCGTGCGAGATTACGAACTCTCTGCTGTGGCGTCCACGGAGAGCGACCTTGGGTGGCTGCGAGAACTCCTCACGTTTACGATCCATGAGACCCTCCGAATGTGATGTTCACGGAAAGCCTCGCTGAATTCTGCCCAAGTAGTGACATGGCCAGCCCAGGCGCATAGCCATATAATTCTCCCACGAGTGGCGGGGCCTTGAGATGATATCAGCAAAGGTGACCTTATCGGCCTCGGCTACTAGTGCGAGCGCAGCTTGTGAGTAATCTTTGCGAAGCCGATCATCGGCGTCGAGAGGCTCGGCGGAGTGGTGGAAAGGTAGGAGGTGTAACTTGATGAAGTCAGCGGCGACACCAAGTTGTTTCTCGGATGGTGGGCTGTGTTACATTCGATCACGCTCCGACAAGCAGTTGGTCTCCCATTTGTTTCTCTCGGCCTCTAGCATAACCCGGCCGAAGAAGGAGGGTGAGCAGGTTGCTTCTCCAACTCCTTGCCTTTGGCCTGCTCTGGCGGGCAGGGTTGTTCTTGGTGTTAACCATCCTAGGAAAACAAGACAAGGATTTAGTCGAGGATGGCAAGATTACGACATAGAGTTGTAAGATGTAATGGATAACTTGGAATGCAAGATGATCATCCGTATGACATGGCGGAATCTGACTGCTTCTTTATTCCATCGTCATACACACCATACAAGGTTTAGTACAAGACCAAGCAGTGCTACTACGGTGAAAGGAAGATTACATCTCATCGGAGGCACACAAACTCCTATACATTATTTTTCTTACACCTCGAATTAGTACACACTAAGTCATATTCCACGAATCACGCGGGACGGTGGAAATACAAGCTATTACAATACTAGCGAGACTACTACTAACTCGAGGCGTCTCCGTAGTAGTTCTCATAGAAGTCTCCTCCGTAACACAGGAGTTCAGCGTGATCATCAGGAGCAGGCGGTCTGAGAACTGTGGACCCGTAAGGGCAAGGGTGAGGTCTTGGACCTCTGAGCGGTGGCAGCGAGGACCACGGTGGGGTGATGCCCCACATCACGCGATCCATCATGTCCGTGAGCAACCACGACGGGATACAAATCTCTCATATCCATATAACCCGGCTTGAGCAGTGGGTGCAAAGCGAGTCAAGGTAGCCCGGTGATCGGCCACGAGCATTGAAGAGCTCCATCCTCAAGGCCCGACTCTCTCGGTCCTTGTCCTCGAGCACAACTCAGCGGTAATGCGGGTTAGGAGTCCTCTGTTGGAATCGGCATAGATGGCTCGAAGATAACCAAGCGCTCTCGAAGTGAACTTCGGCATATCTGGGAAGTCGGTGTTGCGAGCAGCCCGATCTGGCTCGTATAATGGTCATCATAGAATATCACGCAGCATCTTGAACCGCCATATCAATAGTAACACCAAGCCCATAGGGCTGTGAAGGGCCTCGGTGGAACCGAGGATAAGAGAAACACCAGACGGTGCAAAGATCTGACTTTGATTAAAGTCTCGTCTTGTTCTTCAAGCGTGTACTCGGGGTACCAGCGGTATCCGCTTGATCATAACCGAACTAGCATGGTTGTATGACGGTCACCCCAATGCATCAGTCAGACGAACCACTTGATTTTAGTCACAGTGGCCATCTGGAAGCTTATAACCACAATGCAAAGACATTAGTATTTCTAGCGAATTTGGACAGACATAACTTTTGTAAATGCTCAAAAGGGTTTGAGACATTTCACAAGGAATTGCATAACCACTCATCAATTTCATATCAAGGTTACGGGTCCAATTAGTAACATAACGAGGATAGTAAAACTGAACCGGGCTTGTAACCATCAAACCTACAAGGTACTCTTGATTAGTAACACGTGAGCCTAACGAGAGAGAGAGATCCTAATCCTTAACCCCGGTGGAAGAATGGGTGACTCGGATCAGAATATTATGAGATAAAGGAGTAAAAAGAGCCTTACGTACCATCCCACAATCAATTCCCCTACATATAACTAAAGCATTTCTAGACTCAACATCGACCGGTTTGGCTTGGAGAACCTACGAGCGGTCGGCTCGATGCCAGCTGTCGGGACCCGACTCGATGTCACATCGATCTAGCTTTGTAACACATCATATCACTTTGCGGCCTCACGCACGGTATCCCAGCAGGTGCCACCTTACCTTGGCGGGACCGTTTAAGCCTTTTGGCTGCGTATATGATAGTGTCGCTAGCATCCATATGAAAAGGGCCGGTGACATGACTGATCGTAAACCCAAAGTGTACAGACTTACGAGGACGGGCATCCATGACCCGACATCGAGCGTGTCGATTGACGACAAGTAAGTTCGGGCTGAAGCTGGGCTAGCGAGGACTCCGATGGCCGGGCATGGCGGGCTAACGAGGACTCCGGTACTCAATGCGTGACATTTCCCGAAGGAACAGGACACGAGAGCGAAGAAGGACACATGCGGCCAGCCTAAGTGTTAGGAGCGGTAGCAAGCTACCATGGCTCGGTGGAGACACTAGGAGACATTTCCAGTAAGAGGCTACTAAAGATAAACAACTAGATAGTCGGATCCCACATACCAAGCATTTCAATCATACACACAATATGCTCGATATGTGCAAATACAACAAGGCATCACAACATGACTCTCGACACAAGTACTTTATTTAAAGGCTCGAGAGAGCCATTCATAACATACACACAAATGCAGGTCACACGACCCACATACAAGTCATACAAGCATACAAGCCAACAGCGGAAGTGTCTTGTCTGAGTGCAGACAACTAGTAAAATAGAAGAGGCTAGGGTAAGCCTAGCTATACTACATGGTCCTTCTCTTGCCAAGGATCACCACCTGGGCCTTAGTCTACTCGTCGATGTCAACGTCTACAAAGAACCCGTCGGAAGGGTTTGTGGCATCTTCTGAAAAAAATGTAAATTAAAGCAACATGAGTACAAAGGTACTCAGCAAGACTTACATTAGATCCTACATACATGCATATTATCAAGAAGGGTTGGTGGAGTTATTGCAGCAAGCCAGCTTTGACTCATGGCTAAGCTATCCTACAAGACACCAACTTGAAATAGTTTTGCTTTTCGAGTCCACTACTCATCATTTTAATACACCACGAGGATCAACCCCGTCTTCCTACGGAGGAGCCATCCTCGGCACTCACGCTATCTTGAGGCTTTTAGTAGTATCCATTTACTTGTCTATGGCTGTATAGGTAACCAAGTAGTCCTTTACATGAATGGCGGCTATTGAATAGATGATGTTAACCTGCGGGTGTACTTCTTCATGCGCTCTCACCACTTATCGCCGTTTACCGACATGTACTCGGCAACCTTCAGCGGAAGCCAGCGTGGGTGTCGGCCACGACCTACCTGAACACCTAAGTCTCTAGTCGGGTTTATCGCCTATTTGGGTTCCATCCATGAGGAGTTCGGCGAAGTCTCGCTCACAGCCCCAAGCGATGTGAACAGGGTTCTCGAGATACCAAGCAGGCATCCGGTACACCGACCACGTACCTACCGCATCACAGGCCACCCCTACGGTCGGCGCTGTCCCACGGCCTCCGATGAGCTACAAACACGAGAAACTACTTGCAACTCTGGGCGAGAAGACTAGGGTGAATAAGAAGCGAGAGGGTCCATTGGTTTGGGCCCAATGCATGGTAGTAGCTGAATCTTAAATCACACATCTGAGATCTCGATGCTTAGGGCGGCCTCAATGAAACAACCCACCATGTACTCCTACATGGCCTTTCATCGATACCTTTACCAAATCGTGTTCAACACCTTACTCTCGTACCGACTCGATCATTTCCTCTAGCCATCACCCAGATGAACGGACGACCGACTCTAAGCATAGCGAGGCATAGCAAGGTAGGAACAACACAATCATATGGCTCAATCAACTCCTACACATGCTAGTGGGTTTCATCTAATTCTTGTGGCAATGACGAGGTCATGCGAGAGGAAATGGGTTCAACTACAGCACACACGGCAGTTTGAATCGCGTTGTCTTAATGCGATGGCGAGCAGGAGCAAGAACATGGGATTTTATCGATATGATCAAATGGTTGGTTGCTTGCACGATGGATCGGTGCAGGTATTGCTCTTCGTCGGGGTTATCACGGTACTCCTCGAGCGAGAACACTTGAGAGAACACCGATACACAAGCATTACCAAACAATATGCAACAATATGATGCATGCAATGAGACATAGCAAAATGAGTGCTTTGGGCT
Organism: Aegilops speltoides; assembly: GCA_021437245.1. Classification (NCBI taxonomy): domain Eukaryota; kingdom Viridiplantae; phylum Streptophyta; class Magnoliopsida; order Poales; family Poaceae; genus Aegilops; species Aegilops speltoides. Next base: position 30,254 of record JAHHZJ010001955.1, read on the forward strand.
AATGCAACTAAGATCGGATGGGTTTGAACCAATTTGAACCAAAGATTCAAAATTCAAACTCATATATGATCATTTAAAGTGCTTAAACTTGTTCTGTGATAAACAGTGGGTTAGCTTCTGTAAACATGCATGAAACCTGTACAGATGGATAGATTGGATTTTTTGATCATTTTCATATATAATTTGTTTCATTTGGAGCTATGGTTGATTTTATATGAATTTTTGAAGTTTGAAACATTTTTGGAATTTCTGTGTAAAAATAATTCCGATAATTTAAATCTGCGTCGACCTTTCGTCATGATGGCGTCGGGGGTCAGCAGGCTGGTCAGGTCAAAGCTGACCGGTGGGTCCCCATGTCGATGGGGTTAGTTTAATTAGAATTTAATTAAAACTAAACTAGGTTAATTAGCGAGTGGGCCCACATGTCATAGACCGAGGAAGTCGACTGGGCCCACCGTGGTCAAACCAGTCAAACCCACGGCGTTTAGCCGCCGCCGAAGCCAGCCAGCGGCGGAAGTGGTTTTAGCGTTCCGGCCACCAAATGGAAGCGGAGGTCACGGAGTGAAGGCGAGGACGACGCAGCTCTTGGCGAGTCCGTTGGGCTCGGGGTGGCGGAGTTGGCGCCAGCGGCGACTTTGGCGGCCACCGGGCTCGGGTGGCGAACTTCGTGATGGGGTGTGCGGTGAGGTCGTGGAGTGCTTGGTTAGCTCCATCGCGGCGTGGTGAAGCAGCGTTGGACACGGTGAGAAGGCGGAGTGTGGCGGGAACGCGTCGGCGGAGTGCCTGTGGCGAGTGCGTGAGCTTTGTGCGGTCCTTTGTGGTGCCGGAGGCGAGAGGAGAGGTAGGGAAGGTAGCTGAGCTCACAGGCTCACGTAGAGCTCCGGCGTGGTCGGGGACGAGCTGCGGCGGCGGCGAAGGGATCTCGGCGGTGGCGCTTGAGGCGAGCTTGGTGCGGCGGCTTGGACGCTTGGCGCTTCGGGGCTCGGCTAGCTCGAAGGAGTCGGCGGCGGAGCTCCTTGACCTGATGGCGCGGCGTGGGGTCGGCGGAGGCGGCTCTGACGGTGGTCTGCGGCGGTGGCGTCGGCCATGGCGTGGGGAAGCGAGGCGAGCCGGAGAGAGGCAGGCGTCAGGGGGTGCGGGAGAAGCGAGGTCGATCCCGGCGTGGCAA
>JAHHZJ010001956.1:0-36655 GCA_021437245.1 Aegilops speltoides
GTATGCATTTTGCATCAATGCCATGTTGAACTTGTTTTGCTCATATCTTCTAGGCGTAGCTCGAATTAACGAACTTTATATGTAACTTGACTAGAATTTCGTGTAGATCCTCTTGGTGCTCTTTAACTTTCTGTTTAACAACTTCAACTTAAGGTTTGTTCAGATCTGGACCAATTTCGAAACTTGCATATGAGGACATACGAATTGTTATATGTTGTTCGGCCTCATTTAAACTTGCTTGGATGTGTTGCTCTTGCATGCACCATCTCTTGCCATGAGTAGCTTCATCTAGCTTTGTCATGCATCATGCTTGGTTGTAAATCATGTCTTGTCTATGTGTGGTGTGTTTACCATGTTGTGTGCTTCTTCTCGATAGTTCTCGTTTCGTTGCGATCGTGAGGATTCGTTCGTCTACGCTTGGTTCATCTACGTGGCTTCATCTTCTTCATGGACTCGTTCTTCTTCCTTGTGGGATTTCAGGCAAGATGACCGCTACCCTAGATCTCACAACTATAATTGCTATGCTAGTTGCTTCATTCTATTGCTATGCTGCGCTACCTATCACTTGTTCTTCAAGCCTCCCCAAATTGCCATGTCAGCCTCTAACTTTTCACCCTTCCTAGCAAACCATTGTTTAGCTATGTTACCGCTTTGCTCAGCCCCTCTTATAGCGTTGTTAGTTGCAGGTGAAGTTGAAGATTGCTCCATGGTGGCAGGGTTATGTTGGGATATCACAATATCTCTTATTTAATTAATGCATCTATATACTTGGTAAAGGGTGGAAGGCTCGGCCTTATGCTTGGTGTTTTGTTCCACTCTTGCCGCCTAGTTTCCGTCATATCGGTGTTATGTTCTGGATTTTGCATTCCTTACGGTTGGGTGATTTATCCCTTGACGTTCGCTTTGAATAAAACTCCTCCAGCAAGGCCCAACCTTGGTTTTACCATTTTCCTCACCACCACCTACACCTTTCCTTGGGTAGCCAACCGAGGGTCATCTTTATTTAGCCCCCGGCGGTGCTTCTCTAAGTCTGGTCCAAACCAGCGATGTCCGGCCCTGGCAGCCGGGTCTATCCAACCCGATGTCTTGCTCATCTGGTGTGCCACGAGACGAGATATGTGCAGCTCCTATCGATTTGTCGGCACAATGAGCGGTCTTGCTGGTCTTGTTTTACCATTGTCGAAATGTCTTGTAAACCGGATTCGAGCTGATCGGGTCTTCTGGGAGAAGGTATATCCTTCATTGATCGCGAGAGCATATCATGGGCTAAGTTGGGACACCCTGCAGCGTATTATCTTTGAAAGCCGTGCGCGGTTATGTGGCAGATGGGAATTTGTTAATGTCGGTTGTAGGTAACTTGACACGAGATCCAAATTAAAATGCATAAACCGCGTGTGTAGCGTGATGGTCTCTTCTCGGCGAGTCCGGAAGTGAACACGGTTTCTATCTTATGATTGGCGTAAGTAGGAGTTCGGATCACCTCTTGATCATTACTAGCTTCACGACCGTTCCTTTGTTTAGCTTCTGCTCTCATTTGCATATGTTAGCCACCATATCTTGCTTAGTCGCTCTGCAACCTCACCACTTTACCCCTTCCTTTCCCATTGAGCTTTGCTAGACTTGATACCCATGGTAATGGGATTGCTGAGTCCTCGTGGCTCACGATTACTACAACAACGATTGCTGGTACAGGTTATCGATGATCATGGCCGAGGCGACGTTTGCTTGTTTTGGAGTTCTTCTTCGCTTCTTCTTTGATCGGGATAGGTTCGGTCGGCACTGGCTAGCGAGGCGGATGTCGTTGAGCTTCTTTGTGTTTCATCCGTAGTCGGATGTTGATGTTATGTATGTTGTATTGATGTATTAGTGTGACATTGTATGCCATATGTTTGTATCCCCATCTATTATGTAATGTTGATGTAATGATATCCACCTTGCAAAGCGTATCAATATGCGGTTCTATCCTTGGTTGGACCTTCGTGTCTCTTGGGATAGTATCGCATATTGGGCATGATCAAGTTGGTATCGAGCCTCGACCGACCCTAGAGCCCCCTTGATTGATCGTGTAGTTTTGTTGTTGTCAGTCTAGAAGAAAACTGATTTGAGTCTAGTTATATCGGAGTAGGAATTCTTTTTACTCCTTAGTCCCATCGTCGCTCTGGTGAGGAATCTTGGCGTAGGTGTTTTGAATTACTCCTCTTCCCTTCAAAATTTCTCTAGGATCACACAGTTGGTTTTCCGATCGTTGGTTCTCAGCTCTTTCACCCGGTGGATTTCTCGTCAAGTTGACTCGAGCCTCTTCATCTTTGCCAAGTTCAATCCTCAGTTCGCTCTCAATGAAGTTGTTTACCCATCCTCGTTGTCTTCTTTTCCCAACCACCCACCCTTTTTCTTCTCGGAACGGTCCGTAACGAGTATCTATCCTACTCGTGTGAAGTCTTTGCTTTCTTTCCTCAATGATTTCAACGATGATTTCTCTTCAAGTTATTATCGTTCTCCTTCCAAGTTGCTTTTGTTTTCCGCCCTCCACCCTCTTCTTCCGGAGCCTAAGTCTGTTTTGAGCATCAATTTCCTTTGTGCGAAACCTTTTCAGTCTTCCCTCAATTATTTCAACCGGTGAATTCCCGTCTTGTTCGTCATTCTTCATCCCTTTCATTTTCCGGTGCACTCAATTCAAGTTTTTCGGGTTGATCATATTCCTTTCCTTGGATCAAGTGTTCTCCTCGCTTGTTTGCCTCTCGCCATTCAATCATTCCGGAGTTCAAGACACCTCAGGAGATTCGTCTGTGTTCCAATTAATTCCAGGTTGTCACCTCATTCAAATATTCCAATCGTACCGGTGCATCATCTACTTCTTCAACATCCCTTTCCAACGGTATTTTTCTCTTCAGTGGGCCCTAACCCACAGGTCTTTTCCCAGGATCTTACCTGACTCTTCTAATTCCCTCGGAGTTATTCTTAATTCTTTTCAAAGTTTGACGTAAGTATGAATTTCATCAGTTAGATGCCATCTCCAAGATCACTTTCAAATTCTTTTCAACTTTGGTTTACCCTTCCTCTTTTTTTTCATTCTCCCAGAGTATCTCAGTAATTTTTGGTGGTGTTCTTCGTTGCCATTTGAAGATCGAAGAAGAGTTTTTCCTCTAAATTTTGCCCATTCTCTCGAAGTTTCGTGGTTCTAGCTTCATGTTATCCTCTTGAATTATTCCATTTGTCAATTATTCTTTTTCTTACCCATCCAGAGTATGTCAGGAGTTGTTTTTCCATTTCTTTTAACGGAGGCCATCGTTCGAAGAATTCTTTGTCCTCACATTTCCGCTAACGTTATCCATGTATCACGATTAGCCGCTCAAGTGTTCTTTATCAGCTCATGATCTCTTTGTTCTTTTGCATCTAAATCCCTCGAGCATATTGGTTCTTGATTCTCCTCGGTGATTCATTCCCTTTCATCGAGTCATTTTGAATTCTAACGGTGGTTCTTTCGATTCTTTTGTTGATTATCATTTTAATCCATTAGTTCTTTCCAATCCTACGGTGGTTCATGAAGACTTTCTCAAGTTTTCGCCATATTCCCTTAATCCTTTTCAACAAGAATAAGTTGCATGCCAAATCCGGTTGTCATCAATTAATTTGATGGAGGATAAGCATAATGTAATTCTTATTCTTATTTCATCCAAGTGAGTAATCCCTTCCTTCAGAGTTTGTTCTTGATGAATAAATTCTAGTTCCAAGTGTTCTCATCTTTCCTTTTCCGGAGTTCAAATTTCCTTGGCCATCTCGTTGGAACCTCCATCTAAATCATCGCAACGCTCATCTTATTTGTTTATCCTTCATTCTATCTCATCATCCTTTTAGTTACCGGAGTTCTTCATGGTGGTTCGTCATGATTTAATTCATTCTTCAAGAGTTCATCAAGATTCTTATCGAAGGAGCTCAAGTATCTTTCTTCCTGCATCTCGAAGTGCAATTAATTCTCTGTGTTCTTTTGAAGCGGAGTTTTGCATTTCTTTGTTATTCTCATCTGTCAAATCATTTCCGTTTGTGGCGTTATCACCTTATGATCTTGAAATGTTACCTATAAGACCGAACAAGCTTATTCTTTTTGTTGTTGATTTTCTCAACAACCGTTCGCTTAAACCTCCTTCTAAAGATGCTTTCAATTTCATTCGTGGCACAATTTGTCATTTTCTTCTCCGTTCTTTTCATTCAACTCTTTCAATTCTTTCCGGAGGTTTTGTGTCATGTATTTATCAAGTGACATTCCATCCTCTCAAGATCGTGTTCTATTCTTTCCATGTTCAGATGGAGTTCTGCCTAAATCCTTTCAGTCATATTCGTTTCTTATCTCGTTCTAACCGGAGTGGTTTCATAGTCTATCTGATTCCGTGAGCTTTGGATTCTCGTCATTCTTGCTGTTCCTCTCTTATTCTCGAGTGCTCTCGATTATTTGCTTCTTCTCTTGAGTTCTTGTTTCACCTCATCCCTTTTCCCTTCCGTCTCGGTCCTAAGATCTTGGGGCGAGATCTCTTGTTAGTGGAGGAGTGTTGTACGCCGGATCCGATCGCCGGTGTCACTTTGTTATTCGCCATCCTTGCCATGTCATTTTCTTGCGTGTTGCATATTACCATGTCATCATGTGCATCTCATTTTGCATACGTGTTCGTTTTTGCATCGAGCATTTTCCCCATTGTCCGTTTTGCTATCCGGCACTTCTATGTCCTCCGGCATCCCCTTTTGTCTCTTGTTGTGAGAGGGTGTTAAATATTCTCGGAATGGATCGTGATTTGCCAGCGGCCTTGGTACACCACCGGTGAACCGCTGTCAAGTTTCGTGCCATTTGGAGGTTGTTTGATACTCAGCAGTTAGCAGGGTAACATAAAGGCCTCTTTGTGTGCAGCCCAACACCCCTTGCAAAGTGGCCAAAACCCATCCAAACCCCCTCCATGCTCTCGGTCGTTCGATCACGATCGGTGGTGGCTCCACACTCCATTTGGACTCCCCTAGCTCCCTCTACCTATAAACGTCTTCCCTCTCCATTTTGGATCAATTTCCCCTAACCTAGCCCGCTCCCGCGCCGTCGGACCGTCCAACTCCGGCGGACATGTCCAGCCTCCCGTCGCCGGACCAATCCGGGCGACACATCACCCGCCGCCGCTCGGCCTGTGGCGTCGCGCCCGTCACCGCGCCCGCGCCGCCGCAGCGGCTGCGAGAGCCCATGCGACCCGTGCGGCCGGCCCGCGCCGGTTGGCCGCCCGCTCCGCTCGCCGCCGCCGCCGCCCTGCGCCCGGCTGCCCGCCGCAGCATAGCCTGCCACGCGCCTGCCCGCCGACCAGCGCTTCGCGCCGGTGCTAGCGCCCCGTGTCCGGACCGCCGCCCGTCTCGAGCCCGTGCCCGCGAACGCCGCCACGGCCTATCTCGCGTCGGCCCGCTCGAATCCGGCGCCTCCATGCGCGCCGCCCGCCTCCGCCGCCACGCCGGATCCGGCGAAGAGATCTCCCGGCCGGATCCGCCTTCCCGGCGTCTTCCTCGCCCCCTTCGGCGCCATCTTCTTCCTCTCCGGCCGCCTTCTACCGCAACTCCGGTGATAGCCCCGGCCATCCTCGGATTCCGTGCAACCAGAGGTTGACCCCGATTTCGCCCAAGTCCACGAGATTATTTACATTATCATGCCATGTTGATCGCATCATAACTTGTTGCATACTGCTCCGCTTCGTGCGTGTAATATGTCAAATTGTTCGTTGTGAGATGCTCTTCATTTCATTCCATTATGCCATGCTTGTTGGAATCCATCTTGATGCCCGAATCATCGTTGCAAGAGTGTTATATGATGTTAATCTGCTGAAACTGTTATAACTTGATGATTTGTCATTTTTGTTGCATTTGATGTGTGCATCCTATGAGCATGAGCTCTACATGAGTTTTGAGATACATCATGTCATCTTTCGATGGTGCAATGCATGTATTTTTGTGATTCTTGTACTGAGTGCATCGAGCTCGTGAAGTAGGGTACTTGCTGTTGCTGTTTTGCTAGACTGTTTCTGCTATATGATGATGCTATGTAAACCTGCTGCTACAAGTCATTCTATGCATAATCTGGAGATGTTCACTAAGGATGATTTGTTATACATGTCATGCTCTATCCATTCGTGCCCCTAGTTTCATTTATAGCCTGCTGTAGCTTGTTGTAATCTTTCTCTCAACTTGCTAAATAATGTTGTTGTCAGCCTGTTAACATTAAGTTCAATGTTGCCATGATTGTTGCTAGTGATCCATGCACCCTATGAACTTTATCTTTCCATGCTTAGCTTCATAAACATGTCTTCTTACTGTTGGTTGCTTTGTTATGCCATGTACTGATCTGTGGTGAGTGGTTCAAGCTCACCAACATGCCTACTTATTGTTGTTCCTGCCATGTATGAATCTGTCATATAACTTGCCATGTTTACATGGGTGCCATCATATCTGTTGTTCCTTTTTGGCTCATGGTCAGTAAGAGACTTTTGTTATATGCAATTAGAAAACTCATGTCATGCCTTTGTTTGCCATGATAGGTTCCTGTAGCATGTAGTTTGATAGCTCTAAACATTGCAACCTGATGTTATTTCTGCTAAGCCTGAAACTGGTATTATTTGCAATCTTGCCATGTCCTTTTTAGCATGTTGTAGTGGTTTCTGGAGTTAACTCAGTGTTCATGTTTTGTAGTGCTTTCCCTGTACATCATGCCCATGCCTTTTGTTATTATGTTGGGGTGCTGTAGCATATTTCTTTGATGCTTGCTAGATGCATAGTTCTGTTTTGGCGATTGTTGTTGTAACTTGTATATAGTGTATGTGTTGAACCGTAGCTCCGTTTTGAGTGTGCTCTATATGAAACTTGCTTGTTTTGCATGTAGTTTCATGTTATCATGTTGCATCCTTGTTTTGAGGTGTTTGCTTGATGTTTGTATGCATTTTGCATCAATGCCATGTTGAACTTGTTTTGCTCATATCTTCTAGACCGTAGCTCCGAATTAAACGAACTTTATATGTAACTTGACTAGAATTTCGTGTAGATCCTCTTGGTGCTCTTTAAGTTGCTGTTTAACAACTTCAACTTAAGGTTTGTTCAGATCTGGACCAATTTCGAAACTTGCTTATGAGGACTTACGGAATTGTTATATGTTGTGCCGGCCTCATTTAAACTTGCTTGGATGTGTTAGCTCTTGCATGCACCATCTCTTGCCATGAGTAGCTTCATCTAGCTTTGTCATGCATCATGCTTGGTTGTGCATCATGTCTTGTCTACGTGTGGTGTGTTTACCATGTTGTGTGTTTCTTCTCGATAGTTCCCATTTCGTTGCGATCGTGAGGATTCATTCGTCTACGCTTGGTTCGTCTTCGTGGATTCACCTTCTTCATGGACTCGTTCTTCTTCCTTGCGGGATTTCGAGCAAGATGACCGCTACTGGATCTCACTACTATCATTGCTATGCTAGTTGCTTCGTTCTATTGCTATGTTGCGCTACCTATCACTTGTTCTTCAAGCCACCCCAAATTGTCATGTCAGCCTCTAACCTTTTCACCCTTCCTAGCAAACCATTGTTTGGCTATGTTACCGCTTTGCTCAGCCCTCTTATAGCATTGTTAGTTGCGGTGAAGTTGAAGATTCCTCCATGGTGGACGGGTTATGTTGGGATGTCACAATATCCCTTATTTAATTAATGCATCTATATACTTGGTAAAGGGTGGAAGGCTCGGCCTTATGCAGTGTTTTGTTCCACTCTTGCGCCCTAGTTTCCGTCATACTAGTGTTATGTTCCCGGATTTTGCGTTCCTTACCGGTTGGGTGATTTATGGGACCCCTTGACGTTCGCTTTGAATAAAACTCCTCGCAAAGGCCCAACCTTGGTTTTACCATTTGCCTCACCACCACCTACACCTTTCCTTGGGTCGGCCAACTGAGGGTCATCTTTATTTAGCCCCCCTTGGGCAGTGCTTCTCTAAGTCTTGGTCCAAACCAGCGATGTCCGGCGCCCCTGGCAACAGGGTCTATGCCAACCGATGTCTTGCTCATACGGTGTGCCACGAGCAGAGATATGTGCAGCTCCTATCGGGATTTGTCGGCACATGGGTGGTCTTGCGGTCTTGTTTTACCATTGTCGAAATGTCTTGTAAACCGGCATTAGAGGCTGATTGGTCTTCCTAGGAGAAGGTATATCCTTCGTTGATCGAAGAGCTTATCATGGGCTAAGTTGGGACACCCTGAGGATATTATCTTTAAAGCCGTGCGCGGTTATGTGGCATATGGGAATTTGTTAATGTCGGTTGTAGATAACTTGACACGAGATCCGAATTAAAGCGCATCAACGCGTGTGTAGCGTGATGGTCTCTTCTCGGAGTCGGAAGTGAACACGGTTTACGTGTTATGATTGGCGTAAGTAGGAGTTCGGATCACCTCTTGATCATTACTAGCTTCACGACCGTTCCTTTGTTTCTCTTCTCGCTCTCATTTGCGTATGTTAGCCACCATATCTTGCTTAGTCGCTGCTGCAACCTCACCACTTTACCCCTTCCTTTCCCATTAAGCTTTGCTAGACTTGATACCCATGGTAATGGATTCTTTGAGTCCTCGTGGCTCCTGATTACTAACAACGATTGCGAGTACAGGTTATCACGATGATCATGGCCTTAAGAGCGGCGTTTGCTTGTTTTGGAGTTCTTCTTCGCTTCTTCTTTGATCGGGGATAGGTTCGGTCGGCAGCCTAGGCTATACGGTGGATGTCGTTGAGCTTCGTTTGTGTTTCATCCATATTCGATGTTGATCTTATGTATGTTGTATTGATGTATTCGTGTGACATTGTATGCCCTATGTATGTATCCCCATCTATTATGTAATGTTGATGTAATGATATCCACCTTGCAAAAGCGTATCAATATGCGGTTCTATCCTTGGTGGGACCTTCGTGTCTCTTTAGGATACTATCGCATATTGGGCGTGACAGATGGTCATCAAGGTCATTATACCCGCAACTGACAAGGTGATATCATGAAATCTTGTCACCTTCTTGTATGATTGGCCTCAAGCAACGAGCTCCGTACGACTACATACCCCGGGTATATGTCGTATGTGTGCGGACCTAGGTCAGAAAACAAGCGCAAGGAATAATGCCAAAAATATTGCACTACTCACGTCCATGGTCAAACGAAGAATCAAGGACATGTGTGGCCAAGTTATTTCGATGAGGTATCCTAACAAAGAAAATCATGACCGTCAAAAGGATGAGGCCCGTACAAAGGTATAATGGTTTTGCACGACCATCGAGGTTCGGATACCCGTCGGTTGGAGGCCATAATCCCATATGGATCCACAAAGGCATACTCTCCGCTTACTCCGTCTTACAAGGATTTTCATATCCCGTTGACACCTTGACATGGTTAGTGTGGAATATCCACGTTTGTTCTGTCGAGATCCAAGATTCCTTTGCAACCTCGGCGATCGACTTGGGCGCATGAAAGCATATCACAGCCTATTACCACGAGATGGGTATATCAACCACATCGAAAAATCAAAAGCGAGCAGTCATCTCGGACCGGTATACTCGCTTGGGAATCAAGTACATGGTCGATCGTCCTCTGTCGAGTCGTCACAAGATGTAAATAATTGAAGTATGGCCAGCTATAACTCCATACACCATTATCTTGATCACGACAAAAGCGGTCAAATCTTTGGTATATATGTCACGTGCTCGAGCCAAGGAAATAAATCAAGATAAATCGGTGCCACTTGTGAGCGGTCGAGATCACGTCGGAAGATGATCATGATAATTCTCGGCATTTATTAAACCGAAGGCATGCATTTATTTGGCGAACCCCATAGCAGTAAAAGGTTTCATGACCAAGGAAAATTTATACTTAGGTCCATTGGATATCACCGTAGATATGAGAAAATTCACGTCGATAAAAAGGATTTGGTATGTGAGCAAAATCGATCGGAATTTGGGGAAAGGTGAAGCAAACCACCCGAGCAAAGATAATCGGATCATATGAAATTTTTGGAAACAATAAATAAAGGAACAAGGATACCCGAGTTGGAAGCGGTGTCCTCAAGTCATACTTGTTCCTGAGCAATCGAATCTCGAGGCGAGATTTCTTTAAGGGTAAGAGTTGTAACACTGGATTTTGGCCCTTTTCTTTTCTTTTGATTTATTTGGTTTTTGCTCTGTTTTTCTTTTTGGAGTGGTTACGTGGCCTTGCCACATGGGAAATCATCCTAATTCCCCCTCCCAAGTGGCTCATAATTCTCAAAACCTTGCCAAGATCATGTCACTTCACTCCTTGACCAAACCCTAAAATTCTTTTCTAGGGAACATTCCTTTTTCATTAAAGGAATAACCCTATCTGCCCTAGGTTGTGAAGCAACCTGATATTCTATCCATGCAATAATCCCGCAAATAATTCTCAAAATTCGTTTGGGTCATATATATGCTCAAATATGCGAGAACATTTCCTTGTGCGAGTTCAAAAATAATTCTCCTAATAGATCCTTTCGCCTAAATGGCACTGTTGTGAAGGAATGTGTCATTATATATTTGTCTAGTGGCTCCCAACCTTATTTGGGCATGCTTATATGTACCAAATAATTGACTCATGCACAAGTTGAAAAGTTATTTGCCTAGCCAATCTTCCTCGGTGAATTTTCAAAGTTTTTGATTGAGCAGAAGGCTTTGTGAAGGTCATAGTATTAGCTAGGAGTATCCAAATGAGTTAAAGTTTTGCACACTCTTTAATGTGCTCATATTAACCCCTCCACTCCATTTGCGACCATCCAATCATCTATGTAAAACGAGGTATAATCTTTGATTACGCGCATTATTTTTAGGTTGTGAATCAAGATGTGTTTTATATTGCGTTCAAAAATCGATAAATTCACTAGATCATTCTTATGACCCATAAAAGCATCATGTTTCCACCCACATTTGGCATCATTTCATTAAACCATTTGATCACCAAAGAATTCATTCCAAGTTTTACATCCTAGAGGAGATGTTTGTGAAGCAAGTACCAGTTTGGCTTTGCCAAATGGTATGAGACTTTGAGCATCTTCATAGGACCAAATAACTCTGTCTTTCCCAATTTGAGACATCAAGTCGACACGTCCATGTGAGTGCATCTTGTTGATCTTCATTTCTGGACTAACTATGCGGTTGTGATAGCAACTATGAATTTATGTTGGTCCAAATCTTCTCAAATTATCGTGATGAAAGTCCTTCTTTAACTCAACCTCAGAGACAACTCCATAATGCTCCCAAAATCCTTGCTGTTGATCACGGATGCTCAGAAGTTTCTGCATAAACTTGAAGATCATATTACCGTTTACCCATAGCTATTTTCATCGATCTACCACCGTGAGATTACAACCTACCGGGAATGGACTAACCCACGAGACATCGAATTTGGCATCGTTTGGCTATGTTGCACATCAGTCTTGTGGAGTGACCACCTCTCTGGCGTCAATAGTGCGCCTCAAATGGCTTCTTGCTCGGGCCCTCCTCTGCTCGGCGTCTCGGAGCACGAGCATGTCTAATAGATTTGCCGCATCGTTGCCGTCCTCTGGACCTCTCTCCTTTGTAAAACCCTCGCGCCTTTCGCAGCGTGCCCATGGGTGGAGTGCCGTTTCGTCTCGGTCTTGTTCTGGCGCTTCCTCCCTCGTCCCTCGACCTCTTCTACCCCATGAGCTCTGCCTGTGCCTCCGTCGCCATCCCAGAGCTCTCATTGACCCTGCCAGTCTGGCGACATCCAGCTCGGCCATGACCTCGGCGGCTATATAAGCCCACCAGGCCTCTCGACCTCACCACCAGCTTCACAACCTCCTTAGCCCAGCCCACTTCTTCCTGGCCAGGAGCTGCTCTCCTCACCTCCCTCGCCGCCATGGCCGCCACCGGTGCCCGCTAAATTATCCCAACACTGAGCCCTCCTCCACCCCTAGCCACCATGTAGCTTTCCACACTCCGGTGATCCTCCCAGCCCTTGTCGCGTCGCCGGAGTCTTAGAAATCGCCGCCCAAGATCCGCAGCCTGCTTGGTTGCCTCTGTTCAGTGGCCATCCCATCTCACGCCCTCCTTGGCGTCGTGCACCTCAGACGGATCGTGGCATCTCTGTGCTGCTAGTGGCGAGCTCCATAAATGGAGGTGGACCATCGAACCACGCTGGCTCCTACTGTTGCTTGCGGACAGTGCCTCTGCCATTTCGACCCTCCATGGCGCTGCTCTCCCTCAGGCGGACGCAACATCGTGTCCTAAACCCTCGGTGGCGGATCTCGACTAGAGACCACTTTGGAGCTGGTCGGACCATGTTGGTGTCGCCTCCTCTGCTCTGTGGAGCCGGCAGGAGGAAGAAGGAAAGGAGCGGGGAGGAGAGAGAGGAGGAGTTGACCAGCTGGCATGGACCCCGGCCCCACGAGCTCGAGACCAGGGTTGACCCGTTAGCCTAACGTGGATAAGTGGAGCGTAGTTCCGAATCGCTTCGGTTTTTGTCCAGCCCTATTTGAATATATTTTTCTTGTAGATAGGTCACTGGCGAAAACACACTCGTAACTTTTTGACCGTAGCTCCAAATGAGGTGATTCCAAAGCCTACTTCTTCGTTTCATCGAGCCCATTCTGTTGGCCATGATTTTACCATGTTTTGACATTCGAAAGTGACCATTTTCCCCAGCCCTTAATCAGCCCCCTCGAGAGTATGTTCTCGAGATTAGCTTCGCTGTTTCTCGCTTTCTCCGCTGATTTCTTCCACCTAGGCAAGCCACAATACCCACTTGCATGATAGTCATGCAGAGCCATGTTTTCCACTTGAATCTTTATTAAATGTTTGCTTGTTGAAAAGATGGTTATCATTGTTCGTGATGTTTAGATTTGCATGTTCACTTTTGTGCTATGTTGTGTTGTACTCGTTATCATGTTCTACGCTAGTTGTTCCTTTCATATGTTTATGCTTGCTAGTAGTACATGTTCATTTTGTTGATGGTCTTGATTGCATGACTACCATCTCGCGAGTACAATTGTTATGCATGTTCCATTGAATCCATTGGTTAAATGCTTGCATGATGGCATTGTTGATATGTTCTTGCATGGCGTTTATTGTTGATGCTCTGGTCATGCTATGTTTAGGAGAAGTATGTACTAGTGATGTTCATGCTAGTCAGCTGCATGCTTTCGATGGATATGATTCATTGTTGATATGGTGGATAGTTATGCGATACCCTCATGATTATGTTGATGTCATGTTCATGCATTGCATTTTGCATCATGTTATTTTATCATGGCTCAGCATATTTGCATTCAAGTTTAAGGAATAAATTGAACTTGAACAACTGTTGGCTGAGTCATGGTGCCTCTGAATCGAGTGACCGGTGAAACCACGCTTGTCGGTATGGGGCGACTCACTGGCCGGGACTATTGTCATGTGTCTCGCTGGTGCCTCCAACAAGGGAAGGTTATGGTAGGAGCTACCGATCAGTGGGCGGACATAAGCCTTGTGTTCCCAAGTTCTTATAGCGGTGGGTCCCCATCTGGGATCATTTATGTTTTTGGCCACGGCGGTGGTCATTGTGTCTTTAGTGAGACACGGGGCCACCCATGACTTAACCCGATGGGGAGTGAGTCGGGCGGTCGGGAGAGTGTCATGGCATGAGGGACGGTTTTGCGGAATGCCGTTGGTCCACCGAATGGGATTGCGAGGTCATGGGTTCCGTAGTGTGGAGTCAGGTGTACTAACCTCTGCGAGTGTATATTAAATCTATCGATAGCGCGCCCACGGATAAGGGCCCATTCATGTCGGTGACACTATGAGTCAATAGTATTAATAATAACTGATTAATGACAATCCGGTTCGATGATGAGATAAGTTGGTTGTGATCGCCGAAAGGATCACGGTTTGAGGCCAAATATTGGTGCGTGGTTGTGATCGCCGAAAGGATCACGGTTTGAGGCCAAGTGTTGGTTGTGGTTGTGATCGCGAAAGGATCACAGTTTGAGACCAAGTGTTGGTCATGGTTGTGATCGCCGGAAAGATCATTGTGGTATGGAGGATCCGAGTTGATGGATGTTCGTGATGTTGTGCGAGAATCGGGGTAAAGATCAAGCTCCTTGTGGTCATTTTAATGATCGCTACGGTATTATTAGTACCAAGCTTGATTTGATCCTTAGATGATCGTGTGATGTCGAGGTTGGTAAGTGATGCATGTGCGGTTACTAGGTAACCGGCGGAATAAGTAGTGCATGTAGTGTCATCATGTTGCATGCTAGTATCATCATGTCATGCTCAGTATTGTTCTAGATGTATCATGTTTATGTTGGTCATGCCATGTTATTCGATGATCTCATGATAATTCTGTTGAACCTGTGAATTGCCATGTTGTTGTGCTCTGAATGCTTACGGTTATTGTCGACTTGCAAGTACATTCAATGTCTTGACACGGCATGTCATGCCGATTGGGTCATGCGGTTGATTGCTTTCTTGTCGTGGTTTCCATTTGTGCAAGCTAGGATAAGCGTCGGCCGAGAGTCCACGAGGGTGGTGTTCACCACGTCGTCCGTTGTTCATCTGCCGAGTTATTCCGCTGCTTCGAGTTGTTATCTTGCTTGCGTTGAGCAACCGATGATGGCGTAGTGTCGCCGTGTCGATGTTATTCATTGTAATATCGGAGACCTTGTATTCATATTCGTGTAATAGTAGAAAGTTGGTTTGTTCTATGCTAAGCAGTGCCTTATTCTAGAACACTTCTCCGGATATGCCAGGATGGAATAGGGGTGTTCGGTTTCTCGGCCGAGGTGCCACAATTAACAAGCGTAGTTGAATGTCAGGACCTTGTATGAGAGCAGATGTAATAGATAGTGTGGAAAATAGAGGGCATGAAATAGTTCACATGTATATTGTTTAACTAAAAGAATAGCATGACATAATTTCACATATATGTCTATCTAAACTGGATAGCATAGCATGGCATAATTCAAAGATATGATGACTAACTAACGAGGATGGCATGAGATAATTATATGATGTCTTTAGTAAACAGGTTAGCATGACATAATTCACATACATGTTATGTAAGTAATTAGGATCGATGATTTAATTCACATATGTGATTGATATACTAAGCGAGGGCATTCTCATATATGATGTCTAAACTAAGAACATGGTGTTGAAGAATATTGTGTATATGATGTCTAAACTATGCAATGCAAGACACCATATGCATGATATGAGCAGTATAACCAAGACAAGTTAGATCATACACCTTGGTGACCTTATAGGACTGGTCATCTGTCTCTGAATCCATCTCTGAGGAGCTATCGGGTCCCAGCCAGAGATCTGCTTCGACGGGTAGCACTCTCTGCTCTGAAGACCTTGTTTTCACTCTAGATTTTTCCATCACCCACTCAAATGGCTGATTCACAGGAAGAGTAGTTTAATGTACAAATATTGTCAACAAATAGAAATATAATGAAGAAAAGGATTGGCAAGATATCATTCATATATATGAGGCCTGGTTAAATATGATGGCATTGCATATTTCACATATATTATGGCTGGCTAAATGAGATGAGAGGGCATAATTCACATATATGATATAGAAACTAAACATGTGGCATTACAGAACATGTCTAAACTAAGCAGATGACATATATGATGTCAAAAGAAGGCACTGCAAGGTAACATATGCATGATATGACCAACATCATCATGCCAAGTTAGAGCAAACACCTCGGGGGGTAAAATTGGAGTGGTCAGCTGCGTCCGAGTCCGCCTCAGAACATATATCTTACTATGGATTACAATATGGAGGGGGAGGGTTTGCCATTGAACCCACCATGGAGCGATGTCTGCATGAAATTGTATTGCCGCGCAAAATTCTTCTCATTTTCTCTACATGTTCAGAATGACTGTGTACAATATATGACATGCGTACGAAAAAAATATAGTGAGATTATGTAAGGAGAGCATGCAGAAATCTAAAGTGATGGTAAAAACTAGTGGATGGATCCACAAATAATGATAGCGGTGATGATAGCTTTAATTTAATAAAAATACTGATGATGATTGCTTTACTATTTGTTTTCCACCCAAGATGAACAACATAGGCGTACCTCTAGGTGAACCGGATAATACCGAGATAATATTAATTATTGCCTCGATATGTGCCCCACAAGTAATTTTAAAACTCAAGTTTGAACATTTATTTTGGACTTGACTTGGAGTCTAAGAGGTGAAGAGGATGATAAAGTTGCGGTAATATTAAGCAATGCATAACATAAGTAGAATCAAAAGAGTCGACCTCTGTTTGGACCCGTGTACTTAGGTTCATATCTTCGAGTCAATGATGGTGATCTTGCATTGGGTGGGTGCGTGGCAGGAAGGAGATCTGACGAAAGCGGTCAAGAGTCATGATGTCTAGTAGGGTGGATGCTTCTATGGATGGAGTAGCTCATGAGGTGAGACTGACGTCATGAGCGAGCAGTACAAACCACACAAAGTTTTCTTGACACTTATCTATAACTGAAGTAATTCTATAAGGGATCCTTTGGCTTGCAGGATTCTAAAATGCGGGATAGGAAAAACACGAATAGGATAGGAATGCCTGGGAAGCGAGCATTTGTAAACCTTGATTTCTATCAACTTGGCTTTGGTTCACGAGGAATTGGAAGAAGCGAGAGGAATGCAAAGAAACATGGCCAAATTAAAGTGAAACCATATGAAAGTGTGATGCAGTTAGAATGTTATTACGCCACTAATGCACTTAGTCTAGTTTCATGCATAGGATTTTGGAAAGTAGGTCGGTGGATGTTTTGCTCCATTCCTTTCAAAGAAATGCATGAATAATTGAAAAGTAGAGTGCCATAGGAAAATTTCCTATTACTATGTTTTCCTTCACTTTTCCTTTCAACCAAAATAGCCCTAATGGATCGACATGAATGTAGAGTAATAACTAATGCGAAAGTGTACAACCTCTTTAGGCGTGGCGTGTTGACCTCAGCATCATTGATTATCGCTAGAGAAGTTGCGGCGAGATGGTTGTCAGAGGTGTGGAGGAAGATCGGCGTCAGAGATGGCATCCAGGTCTGCTCATTAGTGATGGATGGTTCGATCGTCTCCAACGTATCTATAATTTTTATTGTTCCATGCTATTATATTATCTGTTTTGGATGTTTAATGGGATTTACTATGGACTTTTATATTATTTTTGGGACTAACCTATTAACGGAGGCCCAGTAGCAAATTGTTGTTTTTTAGCCTATTTGGTGTTTAGCGGAAAGAATATCAAGAGAATCCAAATGGAATGAAACCTTCGGGAGTGATTTTTGAACAAGCGTGATCGAGAGGACTTCAAGTGGACGTCAAGAAAGAGCAAGGAGGCCACGAGGCGGAGGCGCCCCTGGCGCGGCCCCCACCATCGTGGGCCCCTTGCAGCTCCAACACCTACTTCTTCCTCCTATATATACCCATATACCCAAAACATCCAGGAGAACCATAGATCGGGAGTTCGCTGCAAGCCTCTATAGCCACCAAAACCAATCGGGACCTGTTCCAACCTGCCGGGAGGGATCTCTCACCGATGGCCATCTTCATCATCCGGCGCTCTCCATGCGAGGAGGAGTAGTTCACCCTCGGGCGAGGTATGTACCATAGCTATGTGTTTGATCTCTCCTCTCTCTCTCTCTCTCTCTCTCTCTCTTGTTCTTGATTCGGCATGATCTTGGCGTTCGCGAGCTTTGCTATTATAGTTGGATCTTATGATGTTTCTCCCCTCTACTCCTTGTAATGGATTGAGTTTTCCTTTGAAGTTATCTTATCGGATTGAGTCTTTAAGGATTTGAGAACACGATGTATGTCTTGCATGTGCTTATCTGTGGTGACAATGGGATATTCCGTGATCTAGTTGATGTACGTTTGGTGATCAACTTGCGGGTTCGTGACCTTGTGAACTTATGCATAGGGGTTGGCACGTTTCGTCTTGACTCTCGGTAGAACCTTTGGGGCACTCTTTGAAGTACTTTGTGTTGGTTTGAATAGATGAATCGAGATTGTGTGATGCATATCGTATAATCATGCCCACGGATACTTGAGGTGACATTGGAGTATCTAGGTGAAATTAGGGTTTTCGTTGATTTGTGTCTTAAGGTGTTATTCTAGTACGAACTCTATGATAGATCGAGCAGAAAGAATAGCTTCATGTTATTTTACTACGGACTCTTGAATAGATCGTCGGAATGGATAACTTTGAGGTGGTTTCGTCCCTACAATAATCTCTTCATTTGTTCTCCGCTATTAGTGACTTTGGAGTGACTCTTTGTTGCATGTTGAGGATAGTTATATGATCCGAGTTATGTTATTATTGTTGAGAGAACTTGCACTAGTGAATGTATGAACCTTAGGCCTTGTTTCCTAGCATTGCAATACCGTTTACGCTCACTTTTATCATTAGTTTCCTTGCTGTTTTTATATTTTCATATTACAAAACCAATATCTACCATCCATATTGCACTTGTATCACCATCTCTTCCCGAACTAGTGCACCTATACAATTTACCATTGTATTGGGTGTGTTGAGGACAGAAGAACTCTTTGTTATTTGTTGCGGGGTTGTTTGAGAGAGACCATCTTCATCCTCGCCTCCCACGGATTGATAAACCTTAGGTCATCCACGAGGAAATTTGCTCTTGTCCTACAAACCTCTGCACTTGGAGGCCCAACAACGTCTACAAGAAGAAGGTTGTCTAGTGGACATCAATTACATCGTTGAAGCAGCTCCGGTGAGCCGTAAGGCGTCGCGCTAGAGCGATCAGGGAGGAACATCGTTAATCTCAAGTGGGATTCTAATAGCATCTCCAATAGATGATGTAAAATACATTACCAAAAAGTGATAGATGTAAATTTTACATCACCAAAAACCCGACTACACAGATGAGGTAAAAACTATTGACTCGAACTTAACTTCGAAAATGAAATCTCTGTGGAGTATGAATATTCTTGTCGAAACTGAATGCCTTTGGTAGTAGAGAGCACTTCACATGTAGTTTAGGCGCTCGAGCACTAGTAGTAGACAAAAAGTGATCAAAATCGATGGCGATCGGCGAGGAACGATGGAGATAGCATCTGGAAGCGGCGCGGGAGGAGCAACACGAACTAGAGCGGAGCAGCAACTCATGTAGCTCAGCAGCCACTACAAAAAAAGACACATCCGTAAGATGAGGTGAGCGAATTTTTTACTCATGCTTATGACACTTCTATGGCGATAATTATGACAAAACCAGGTATCAGCATAGATGTGGTGCGCTCCTACTTCTATGACAAAAAATCATGACAGAAAATGGGCTTCTCATCCTTGGCGGGCCGGAGATGCACTTGCATGACATTCTTTAGGCCGTCCATGAATGAAAAATCGTGCTAGAAGCGAGGCGAGGAAAATTTTGGGGAGTTCGATTATGGTGGGTGGTCGGGGCGAGCGATGCGGAGGTTTGCGTGTTTCTCTTGTATCGTCCGCAGCGTGTGCAGGCATTCTGCTGAACCCTAGCGAGGCATTGGGCTTTAACAAAACCCGAGCAAGGTTTTGGGCTTTAACTAAACCCGGCGAGGCATTGGGCTTTAGCGAACCCGAGTCATTGCACTAGCTCGTTCTTGAACCCGATCGATCCCTTGCATTAGCGAACCCTAGTGATTCGCCGCTCTGCTGCTAACGAAGCCGATCGAAGCGCCTCTTGATGAGCAGTTCTCGGTGGGGGTTGGATGAACAATTCGGTGGGGGTTGGATGAGCAGGATCCCGTGGTAGTAGAGGTTGTTGCCTCTGGATGAGCAGGACCCCAATCAAGGAGGTGGGGTGGATGAGCGATGGCCGGTGGAGGGACCCGTGGAGGGCTGGTTGAACCACGACCCCATGGAGGCTGGTTGAACAAGACCTGTGGAGGCTGGTGAGCGATGGCCGGTGGAGGCTGGATGAGCAGAGCGTGGAGGTGGAGAGCAGGACCCCATGGATGAACAACGGTGGTGGAGGTGGAGGAAGTCGACGGTGGATGAACATTAGCATGTGGAGGTTGGAGGAAGACAGCGGTGGATGAGCAGTGGCCGTGGAGTCCCATTTTGTGATCGCCACACCCCTCTGATGAAGCTGGACCCCATTTTGACCGTAGGCACTCCAACACAAGTCCGTTTCCTCCATTTTGCGATGCATAAACCCCTCCCATTAACAGCACCCCATTTCGACCGTAGGCACTCAAACAAAAGTCTGTTTCCTCTGTTGCGGTACACGGACCTTTCTGTTTGCAGGACCCCTACTCGACCATCTGCGGTAGAAACGAAGGCCGTTTCCTCCATTCTGCGATCGCCGGACCTCATTCCGTTGTTCTGTCCAAGCGGTTGGCTCCCGATTGAACACGCGACCTTGTTTACTCCGTTCCGACCCAGTGGTTGGCTGCCGATGAACGAGGATTAGTCGTTATGCTGCGTATGTAGAGTGCGTGAGTCGTATTTACTATCTTGCGGGATGGTCGATGCGTGCGTGTACACAATATAACGGACGCTTCACATATTACGTTGGCGCCTCTACTTCAACCGTCTGCTCCTTACTTGGCCAAGGTGCGTCATTTGTAGAGACCGATCGACCGCTATGTACATACCGTTCAAGGCGAGCAGATACGCTACCTTTGCTTAAACCTGGTGGGTCCTAGCTGTCAAGGGGTAACAAGGCAGTTCCTTCTATGTGAAGATAAAGCCGGTGGGTCCTAGCTATCGAGAGGCGTTTTTCACGAAATACAAAAGCCCTTACGATAGGTCCGAGGTGTTAGGTGGAGGAATCATTATTTTGTGCGTAATAAGGAGGCAATTCCTTGCATGCGGCCATGGACCTAGCTGCGAGCCTCTCCACTTATAATCCTCTTCGATGGATGTCTTTCGTTGGTGTGTTGGCGATCCGTCCGCTCAGAGAGCACAAAGGTGGTGGACAGCGGTGCGACATAGGAAAGAACGACACGGCAGGGAATACACAAGCGATGGATGCCCAGCGGAGATAGTACAAGGTTGATTGCTTGGTGTAGTTTGAGGCTGCCATCTCCGGGAATAACATGGGGTGTTGGTGAGTAGATGGAAGGCCGGCGATGATGGGAGTAGGGTGGGCGGCGAGGCTGCGTGGCACCGGACCAACGACGGGAGGCGGAGTAAGCGGCACAGGCCTGGTTTGAGCGGCGGAGCAACAAGACCAGAGGTTGAAGAATCCGACGACCGTTGGATGGACATCGTACGGTCATTGTAGCTAGAATCGTTTATATTCACTAAGATGACAAAGCCCTGCGTCCACGTCAACTTAGTAGGCCCTAAGTCGACCTCCAAATATGGTGGGACCGACCTAGCAGCGGGGCTATTCATTATTTTTGTGCGTAATAGTGGTGGATCCGAGTGTCGATGGGGGATGTTTTTTCGCGAAATCTGAGGCCCTTCCGGTGGGTGCCGGTGTCAAGAGGAGGAATCATTATTTTTGCGGCGTAATAAGGAGGCACTTCCTACGCAAAAAAGGAGCACTTCCTGCGTCGGCCGTGGACCCGATTATCGGCCTCTCCACGTCACGGTCCTCTTCCAATGGATGTTGGTCGTTGACCATGCCGTGCCTAGAGCACCAAGGTGGTGGGCGGACGGCGAGGCCAAGTAAAGGAACAACCGAAGCGAGTAAGACTCGGCGGTTGTTTTCCATGTGGAGTGGATGCGGGTTTACTTGTTGACGCGTGTGGGCTGCCGTCGCGGAGAATAACATGAGGTGTGGATGAGTAGAGGATAGCGGGCTAGGGATGCGAGTATAGTGGGGTCGTGAGGCCTGCCCGACAACCGACCCGCCACATGAGGCGGAAGCGAGCGGTTCACTTGGCTGGTTTGGGTGGCTAGAGCAAGAAGATCGAAGCGAAGAAACGATTGCCGTTAGATTGACATCTAACGATGCGACACTAGTAGGAGTCGATTGTTGACTAAGTTTCTTCTTATGAGAAACCTTGTGTCGCATGAACTTAGTAGGCCCAAGTCAGCCTCCAAATCGTGGCGAACAACATAGAGCCCATTGCTATTTTTTAATAATTTGCAGCCCATTCTTTGATTCTTAAAATTTTTATTATGGCCCATTTTTGCCTAGGACCACGGTCAAAAAGTTCAACCTTATTTTGCATATTTCGATGGAGTCCGAACTATTTTAATCCAGAAATGATAAACATTTATTTTTTAAGAACTTATAGATTTGCAAAAAAAAATATCATTTTGTTTTTGTAAGCTAATAAAACATGGGACAATTGAGTTGGTTTTAGGGAAAACCAGTGGTAAAAAATCAGCGCTGAGAGGAAAACCAACAACAACAAAAATAAGGATGTAAAGATGAAAAGGGAACTTTATGTATTTTCAATATAATAAGACGTGTATATGAACTAGTAAAACTATAGGTATTGATTAGAAAACGGAAGTAGGACATGGCATTTCAAGAGGAAAATAGAACTGGGTTGCGTGTTTCATTCAATAAAAAAACTGCATGCGGATGTTCTAAGACAAAATATAACTAATTAAGGCTAGCGGGCCAGAGGCCAGTTGATACCTATTGGATCTTTGTGCCCCATTATCATCATGGGTTGGGCCTGTTAAAAACAAAACCAAGCCTGGGCAGGCTACATCCCAATTGAAACTTGCTCGACTGAAAAAACAATATACGCTAGATCCGATTATGAGTATACTTGCGAAATTCTCTCGTTTATTAACTATGTTAAAGACTTCATGGTATTCACCATCTCGAGCGTCGGCATTATTTTTCCATCGTGATAATAAGTGCATGCACTTGCTTGCATCTGACCATGGACTGGTGGTTCCATACGGTTAGGCTCTGTATGGACAGGTGTCTTGTGGTTCCACAGATGAATTTCATACAAATCGATGGCTTTTAGTGAAAGCGGACTAAATTCATTGCATTTTACATATTTATTTTCATTATGGAATATTTTACATATTTCAACTAATAATGACGGACTAGGCCTTTTTTAGTCCATGGGAGGCGCTTCACGGTCGAGTCACGACACCAAATCCATCGCTCCTCTCTTTTAACAATTTGCTTGGGCTTGGCATGCCACAGCCCGATTCGACGTGATGCATCCAACTATCGACTGTGAAACTGGATGGATCCCCTCTGCCGAAGATGTAAAAATGGAGAACTGGGAATTGAGCGGCGGTGCTTATGCTACCCATCAAATAAAAATCAGGTGCTGAAAATTTGTTTGAAACAAATGATTTAGCTTTATATCCGACGACCCTTGACATGATGGTTGAAGCAAATGCCAAGTTCATACCAAAGATCGTTAACAACAATACCAACTTGCAGCGACCGGTCGTAAAAGTACCAATACCAAACTAACTTACAATCCGTTTAGTCCTCGCTCTAGTGTTCGTCTAGTAGAAAATCTTGCATAGGACCAGCTCCCGCTCCTTCTCTTGCTTTAGTTCCCATTTGGTCCTCTACTAGTCAAAGTTCTTATTCTTGCAGAACGAACCTTTTGCTGCTTCGTTGCTGGTTGTTGACCATCACCGGCAAGGTATTACCGGTCTTGTGCCACATCGCGTCCATGCCGCACTCCGACTGTATCTCATGATGCGTCCACGTGCCCCTTTTGTATGCCTTGGAGTTGCGCTGGAAGAAATGCTTTCTTAGGCCACTCAGTGTGATACCTGCAGTATTGTTGAATAAAAGTTTTAGTGTATGTAGTTGGCATTTTCATAACATCTTTGGCATCTCGATCACTTGTTTCACTTTTTATTAGCTCAAATTGTAATTGCTTCACTAGCTCTGCATCTAAAAATAAAAATAGAGCTATAAACAAAGGAATGTGTTTGTGCAAGTAGGCGGGTGATCGGTCTCACGGAAGTTTCTCGGGATGGGTGTAGCATGTATCGTGCTTTTGTCGATGGTTGGTATGAACAAATCGATGAGAGGGTGAGATCTCGGCTATCGGCACTCACTTTGGCCTCAAGGTGGTCGATTAGCTCCTCATCCATGGGATGAAACTTGGCCTTTGCAGCACCGCCAATCCTTCTTGGACTTGCATCGGTTATATCGAGTTATATGGTACTCAATGTATGATCAATCGACTATTTTAAGTGAATCATGAAAGATTTGTGGATAAGTGGTACTCCAAATCTGAAGTCCATAATACCCAAACACGCCGGGACTCTTGTGTCACCTCACGCGCAGCGTGTTGTCACGTCAATTCAATGTGAGGACATGATGAATAATTTGACCGGCGTATACTAGTACTACTCTTGTACTACTTACTAGTTTATTTAGTGTCACATTGTCACCATAGATTTAACTAACAAAATGTCCATGCATGTTACTAAAAATTATACCATTGAAACCGACATGCATTAACATTTAGTTAGTTCAATTATGGTCAAAATTTGACACAAACTACTGAAGGGACCAATAAACCGGGAGGGAGGTAGTAGTACAGTAGCGCAATATCTGTATAGAGGACTAGTACAAATTTAGAAATGGAGTAAGAAGTTACAAGGCTGTGCGACAGATTTTGTAGGCTGCATGAGTAATACAAAATATAATTCCCATTGGACAACACTTTCACCAACAAGTACGCACTTGAAGCATAATTGATATATATATATATATATATATATAGGGTGGGTCTATTATGATAACAACCCTTAAGACTCTTATTCTAATAACACCATCCTTATTACGACACCACCAACGATCGCGCACCGCCCCTTCCTGCTGGCCTTCTACATGAGGCTGGGAACATCGCCCCTCCCTCCCGACCTTCTTCATGGCGGCGCTTGCAGGCGATCGCCCCTCCCTCACGGCTTTCTCCTGCGGCGGCACGGGGCGCCACCGCCCTCCCTCCGGCCTTCTTCGCGATGGCGGCGCGGCGATGCCGCCCTCATCTCCGGCCTTCTTCCGTGGCGGCGGCAGTGCAGCGCCGCCCGTCGCCTCTCGGCCTTCTTCCGTGGCTTGCACCGAGCAACACCGACCTATCGGCCTTCTTCCACAGCAGGCGGCTCGATAAGCGCCGCCACCGAACTCCTCCGGGCCTGCAATTAGCTGTACTTCATCAGATGTGGATTGGTGCTGCCTCGACATCAAACCAATTCGAGCAAGGAGGAGTGTGCGCAAGGTTGCTTCATCCATGGTAGCTTCTTGGCATAAGTCTGCATCGACCTTCAGAGCAAATCCTCCTTCCCCGTTCACCTTGAGCAACGTCCAGACCGCTCATGAACTTCTGAAGGGCAAGTGGACTGCACGGGCGAACGTGAAAGTTGTGGAGACGGACGAGAAGGGAACTTCCTCCTGTAAACGCAAGAAATCACTGCAACACGAGGTAAGCAGTACACTTCCTCAACCATCTTAGTGTAGTTATCCTAGACAAAGTAGTACAAGCAGTACAGCGCACCTACAAAACCTATGCAGTGCGGTTGCTTTGGTTCGTTGTGGGGGAAAATGCAGTGCACTTACTCGGTTATGCAGTACGCTTATATAGGTTCATTACGGATAACGATGTAGTGTGGTTGCTTCATTTCACCTTGGAGCGATGCAATCAGCATGCAATGCTTGGCGATACCATTTTGAACACATTGCGTTCACATGATTGATTCATTTAACCGACAATGCATCTCGGTCATTTTGTGTACGAAATGGCGTTTAGCGAATAAAAATGCGCGCATAATTGATATGCGAGAACAACTTTTAGAAGAGTGGAGCTTCTTAGAAGAGATCTTGGCTGGGTTACCCCGAGATTCCTCGAGGATTCTTCAAGGCGACAAAGCGGGTGAAGTACTCTCCGGAAGAAGATTTTTCGGGAAGAAGATGTAGTCGAAGATGGCGATGATGTCACATTTATGCAGGAAGGCACTCACCAGCGGGATGATGAAGGCGATGGCGATGAAGATGAGCCAATAACGGTTCTCAACCCGAGTATAAGCCGAGTTCACTACGTTTAGACGGCATGTCCAAATAGACAATGATGATGCAGTTGAACACGATGTTGCGGCAGATGATGATTATGTCTATGATGATGTGCCACTGCTCCAAATTTTTCAAACCAATCCACCGAGACATCGTCACAACAATGGATTACCACCACGTCCACGCCGCACCCCAAAGCGAGCTCACCATCCTGCTGCCGAAAACAGGCTCCAAGCGGACCTGCTGCATCAACTTCGATCTGCGACCTGCCAGTACCTCGGTCAAAAGTAAACAGCGGTACAAATCCTCCTCACTATTCTGCCGCGAGATCTGAACTACATAGATCGCTATAACTCCGCCATGTCCAATACAGCCCGGACTGCAAACACTATCGGTGACGACTCTACACACATGTAAGTTTATGTTACGAAAAAAATAGTTGCAGTCCATTAGGATAACATTGCGATGCACTGATATTTCTTATGAGGTTTGTCCTAGCATATAATACATTGGATTCTTACGAAAACTTAGGAACATTGCGATGCCTTATTAAACTCGTATGCACTCCTCGTATTTAAAAACATAAGAACAAATTATCTCATAGAGCATTGCAATTAATGCGAGGATAAAAACATGTCGTTGAACCTCGTACTGCTTCTTTGGAATGAAGTTCACCACGTCACGACAAGGCATGGGACTTCTATAACAATTATGCAAGATGTGCATGGTTTGGCATACAAGAGGGCAAAACAGGACAAATGCCTACATTATGCGCTCAAGAGAAGGGCGCTTTCAAGCGGATGTCGATTATCACCGGATGCGTCGGAAGACATCAAAAGGATTGCATGCAAGGCAAAGATTAGAGTCAAAAAGAGGAAGGATGGCAAATTTGTGATAGAAATGGTTCAACTCAACCACAATCACAAGATGCTGGAAAGCCCCAAAATGTTTTTGCACATGCGATCGCACAAAAAAGATGATCCTTTGATAGACCGAGTTAGTGAAAGACATGCAAGCTGGACAACCACACATGCTCGGATGATGTCGATCTTTGTCGCTATGTCGGTAGTCTGCGATACATGGGACATACTAGCGCGTTGGGTAAACAAGTAAGCACGTAACAAAGCATATCTCTTGAGCATTACATGCGGTAACTATTCCTGTTTGATGAGATGAGTTTGCATTGTGTGCGAAAATCAGAAAGCGAAGTTTTCCAAAGAAGAGTCGAAGATGATGTCAAGAAACTTGGATTTCTTGAAAAATCGAAGATAAACCCGAGTTCTTCTATGATTATGGCGTTGATCGAGATAACCATGTAGAAAGCGTCTTTTGGTGAACATAAGTTGCAAAGGATAGTATGAAGCTTTTGGAGAATGCATTACATTTGACCTGACGTATAAAACTAAAAAGTTCCACATGCATGGGAGTGTTTGTGGGGTGAACCATCATCTGAGCACCACATTTGCTATTGCACTGTCGCGAGATGAAACAATACCATCATTAGTGGGTTTTCAAAACCTTTCTAAGGTGTATGAACAACAAGCTGCCAATCTGCATGCTCACGGTACAAAAATAAAAACCACTGCATACTTAAGTTTGTTTGGTGCACTTATATTTCTTCCATCTATCTTGCACACCTGAAACAACTAATAAAAACACCATTTGTGACTTCTCGGACCGGTGTTCTTTGATGAAGGCAGCATTAAAAACTATCCTCCCACAAACTACTGCATAAGATGTGTCGGTGGCATATCATGAAGAAGTACAAAGACCACCTCGCCTTGCTGTATAAAGGCATGAGAAACTCAAGGATGAACTCAATGCGGTCTTTGAACCACCCACTAATTCCGTCGAATTTGAACAAGCATGGAAGAACCTCATTGAGGTACAACTTGCAAGACAACGAAGTGATGAATTAGTTGTGCGATGAGCAGACGCAGTGGATATCGACTACTATAAGGAAATTTTCTATGCTCGGATGACTTCCACCGAGAAGCGAGAGCATGTCTTGCATATTGAAGAAAAATTTTGTCGGTAGAAGCATGATCTCCATCTGTTTGCTCGGCCAGTGGATAAGTGCATTTAGACCCGAGAAAGGCCGTCGAGCCTGCGAGAGCAGTAGCAAATGAGGTAAACAAAATGTCAATCAAAAACTGCTAAAATATGACTACAAAAACAAACAATTTTTCATTTCTCTATTGCGTAATAGTGCATATGTAATCATGTAGTCGAGGTAAAACAACAACCAAGTTTGGGTTGAAGTTCACTATCAAAAGTGTATACAAGGCGGTGTTTGCGATTTGAAAGAAACACTCTACCGTTACCTTTGCATTGAGAAAACGGTGCCACGAGAACGACAAAGTATCTCGTACACCACTACAACAGTTCGGATGGATTTGACTAGGCAAGGCATAATTTCCAAGTGGTCGCCGATGAAGAGAAAGGTGTCTACGAATGTGAGTGCAAACTCTCGACACACACACGTGAGACTCCTAGCAAAAAAATTCTAGATTCTGATAGTCATGCACGAAGGCTCACTTACTGAACTTTAAAAGTCCACATGCATGAGTAATTCACAAAACCAAATGAAGTTCACTTCTTTAAAAATGAACAAATAATGAAAAAAATATGTGTTTACTACTTTCATGCGTTCACTTACAAAACAAAAAATCGTGTGTTTGTCCGCAAGGCTCTTTTGCGTCCATGTGTTATGCATGCTTTCTCATTTCAGTACTCAACATTCCGAGGTGTACATCATGAAAAGATACACCCATAATGCAAGATCGGATGCAACGTTTGTGAAGAGACTACGAACAAACGACCAGATGGAACCTCGCTTTTTGCCGTGAAAATTGCTGTGAAATAGCAATGGACCTTGCAAGCGAGCAACAAGGTCCATATTGGGTGCCCAGAGCGTTATGCGGTATGAGGGCACGATCGAGGAAGTTGGCGTGCTCAGCGAAGAAGAAGAAGAAGAAGAAGAATCGCAAAACTAAAGCAAGCATAGAAATCGGCATGACAATAATCTGAGCAAGTAGAAAATACTGGAACACAATGGAGCAGGTGCTATCAAAAAAACAATTCTTCCACCTCTGTTTCAAACACAAGAGGAAGGAAGAAAGGGCGCAATCCGGAAAAAGGTGGCATGCAAGGAGAAAAATGATGACAAAACGTAAGCCACGCTGAAATGGAACGGTGATGGTCACCCATTGGGAGTAAGAATGTGCGAGAACATGTAATGAAATCAGCGACCACAATTCGGGATGTGTACAAAAAGAAATGAACAAGAAAAAGCGAGGACATGGCGATGCACAAAAGAGGAAGAGACACAATTCAAGAACACGCCTCAAAAGAAAAAGAAAAAGATCGGAAAATGAGGAAGACGAAGAAGGTGAGATCAAAGAAGAAGATGGTGACACAAGCGAAGAAGAAATGGCTTATGAAGAAGCGGATGGAGAAGAGGAGGAAGAAGAAGAGGATGAAGAGGACGAAGAATATGAAGAAAGCGAAGAAACCGTGGCTTATGAAGAAACAGCTGATGAAGATGATGAAGAGGAAGAAGAGAGTGAAGAGAGTGAAGAGAGTGAAGAGGGCGAAGAACATGAAGAAATAATGCCAACAAGACCACCTCAGGGAAATGCTGCTGTACAGAAAAACCGAGAACAACACCACTTTCAAAAAAGAAGGTAGGAGCAAAGAGGATGCAGTTCACAGTGCTGGAAAACGAAAACCACCATCAACCAGCATGCGGGGATCAAAGAAGGATCGATTCTCGGCCTTTGGAAAATGAAAGGACAACAACGAGCCGAGGAGCAAAGTAGGATCACGATCCTAGCGCGAAAACCAAAGCAGCCATCAACCAGCACGCGGGAATCAAAGAAGGATGCAGTTCGCAGCGCTGAAAAACCAAAGCAGCCATCAACCAGGACACGGGGAGCAAGAAGGATGCGATTCATAGCTGAAAACAAGCAGACCATCAACGCCGCGAGGCTACAAACAAATAGGTGCGAGACAAGAACCAGCAACACCGCCGGGAAAACAAAAGAAAGTGCGACATTAGAACCGCTACGATCCAGCGTAGAAGCGCATGTTAACGACCAAATAGATGAACTTCAATAAATTAATCATATGCATAGTAGTTTGCTTATCTCTATGACTTATGTATCGGTTTAAATTTTGTGTAAACACAAATTTCCCGTTGACTATGAGTTATTCAACTAAACCATGTAAAAGAAAATGGTATATAGAGTATACCATATATATACAAGTAATCAGATAAACGCATTTCAATATGCAGTTATGGAACTTGCAAATATGCGATGCAGCGAACTATCATGCAGTACTAGAGACTAGCTACATGTAGTACACACCATACAAATTGGGAAAAAAATGTGGAAACATGTACTGCTCAGCTAATATATAAGCAGTTCACATATTGTAACCATGTAAACACAAATTTCCCATTGACTATGAGTTATTCACTGGCAGGACGAAGTTCAGAATAATAATTGAAGTGGTTCGGATCACAAAAGTGCTTATTACAAAACACATCAAAAGATGAAGCGTTGACACGCAAAAGTACTTATTACAAATCAACCTCATAACCTTAGCCAATCACGTCAAGCGTGATTCTAACGTACGATCCTCGAGTTCAAAGAAGTTGAGGAGAACAACTTCTTTCAGACTTCGGCCACTATCAATGACAAATTCCTTCCACCCTTCTGCGAGACAGTGCCCGTCAGCGCCTACCTATGCTTGGCTGGTTTAAGGTATCCATTACCAAGAACAACTTGAAGAATTCCTTTCTTCTTGGAGGACATACCTAACATTCGTTGAGAATTTTCTCCAAAATATAATAAAAGCTGTTTGAGAACGATACTAGCGGTACAATTCTCACCTGTGCACTGAGCTAGATGAAGTGCACTACAGTCCAACAAGCGATCAGATAAACGCATTTCAATATGTAGTATGGAACTTGCAAATATGCGATGCTGAACTATCATCTGATCTTGGAGACTAGCTACATGTAGTAAACACCATACAAATTGGGAAAAAATGTGGAAACATGTAGTGCTCAGCTAATATATAAGCAGTTCACATATTGTAACCATGTAAACTAAAACACAAGCTGCATGCACACAAGCAAAAAAATAAAAACAAGAAATAAGAACACATTGTAGTACACTTCAAAAAACCAAAAAAAGTGCGTCCCTAAAATACTAAAATTTAGAATACAATGGAATTATACAAAAAACATAAAGAAAAAATCATATCTAACGAAACATACCATCTTGTAGTGAGTCTCACATTTGTTGGCATAAGTGATGGACAAAAGGACTCGTGCAGCCAAGGCCAATGCAAAGCATGAGAATAGAACCTTGAAACGTTGATCGGCCCATATCCAATCCTTGATGAATCTTGTACCATATAGCAAGCTGCTCGGCTCGCCCGATTCGGCACAATACCTTCCCACCACGGCGAGCACGATGGGCATGCGAGCAAAATTGAACAATTGCAGATCGTCGGCACACCACAACCATGGCCGTAGAGAAGAGATATGGGCGAGGGCACGGAGCCATCGCAACAAAAACCTAGAAAAGCAAAAAAATAATTATAGGCTGGAGAAAGGAGAGAACTTGCGGCTAGAGGAGAAATGGAATGCAAAGGAAGGGTATAAGTTAGCCTTCATTTATATAAGAGGAATGCAAAAAGGTCAAACTAAAAATTAAAGGGATTAATGAAAATTATGTTCCCACTAATAAAGGACAATCAATAAAGGCTTATGTTACCAAAGAAAAAGGAACCAAAAAAGAAGGTGTACTTTGACTGCAGCAATTCCCACGAACAAAACCATAGATCATTAAATAATAATACTCTAAAAAATTATAATCCACAGACCATTTTATGTGTGCAGTTCTCCAAATTCCAACCAGGAAGTTCACTATATGTGTGCATGAAGTGCAGTACATGCTCAAAATGAAGCAAAGAGAAGCACTTTCGGGATGACGCGAAATTACAGCACCTGCTGTAATCATTAAATGTAAGTCATGCAGTCCGCAGCGTTGGCATAGTCAGTCACAACTTTTTGGCACAAAGAAGGATGCACGCAGTGCAAAATGTGTACACCTGCAGCACAGGACTATGACGAATGCAGTGCGCATAGGGGCACAAAAGCAGTGCACACCCGTACACTAAGAAAAAAGGATACGTAAGAGTAAAAACAATAAAGGAAAATCATACCCATGCAGTGCACAAAATATGTAGTGCAAAACACGTGCAATATGGAATGCGTGCACATAGATCTTGAAACTAAATCAATGTAGTGCAAGGATGATTTACTAAAAGCGATGACGCCCGGCATTGAAAAAAGATACAAAAGGAAAACAAATTGACCACCGGTGAGCCGCCTGAGCGTCTGTAGAGTCTGCGCCACGAAAGTAGTGTTACGAGTCACAATGCATGGGGCCGGCCACACATGGGCGCAGTCGAGAGGATATAGCTGCGGCGGTGTATAAGCGCCCAAATAAGTAACGAGGAGTTCGACGGTATGCCTCGCCGACACTTATAAACAGGTCGGCGCACCTTCCAGGCAAAGTGGGACTAAACATTAGGATGCACACACAATGACAGGAACCAGGCCGTGCTCACGAGGCCGACTTGGGCCCAAATCGTCTCTTCACTACGAACAAAGGCCCATCAAGGTTGTCTAAGAAAAACAATAAGTTCAAAAAAAGTGGGGGCACTCTCCCTACCCTCCCGTGCAGGGGTGAAGTAAGTATAGGAAAAACAAGATGCGATGCGTGGCGGTAAAAATGTAGTGCATTACTTATGCGATGTAGTGCGGTATGGCAATCTAGTTCGATTACCTACATGAATCAATACGGCATAGAACACAGTGAAAAACTTCGTAAAATAGAGGAATACATTGTACTTTTTAAGGGCTGCACCAAGGACCGCATAAAAAATAGTGAAATCGCACATGTAGACACAAGTGCGATTACATGTTAGAAGATGCGGTCAGGGACTATAATGAGCGAGTTCATTATCCTTGATATACATATAAAAACATGACAAAATACCCATTCGCACAGAAAAGTGGTGGTTAAAAAAATTTACTGATCAAAAATAAAATAAAACCACCTTAAAAAACCCATGTTAGCATACAACCACCCAATAGGAGTAGTTCCATCGCCACAAGCCCACGTTCATAGATGCAACACCAACCCATGATCTGCCAACCGCATCGTTAGTGTGATCGTGCAGTTCATCGCGTGGCCATCCCACCGTGCCCTCCCTTAAATTCAGACCCTACTAGAGGCCTTCTCATCCATAACAACACAAGTATCTATTCCGCCACCAAATAACCCCACATCAATGCAAAAGCACCAAGCCGCTCTCGGCGATGGCGTTCACAGCAGTACAAAGGCGCAAGGCGTGGAGGCACAAGACAACACCAAGTTGCCGTCATCCACACCAGCGACAAAAGCGGATGGTGATCTCCCTCGCGCGATCGGCGCCACCTCGCCTCGGCGCCACAAGATCGTGAGCATTGATCTCAAATCGACAACGAGCGGAAGAGCGCAGAAACCAGCCACATGCAGCTCTCCATCAGCAAGAATCACCGGTCTTTGCTCTTCCAAATGGCGCCTACGAAAGGTGCACCGTCTTTGACAACTTCTCGCCGACCCGGTACACCTTTGTAGGCTTTTCCATCGCCGACAAAACCAGGTGGAAGCGCGTCAAACTAGAGGTCTCCAACCGTCGACATCGGAAGGATTGGAGGGTGCGAAGGCAACCAAGGCGTTGGACTCCCTTGGAGCGTCTCCGGCATGCTCATCGGCGACTACTACAACAACATGAAGAAGAAGATCACCGATGCGAGCACAAGCTGGGCCACCATGCCTCTGTCTATGAGGCACATTGAGTACGCGGCAAAGGATGCCTATGCAGTGTACGAGATATGGTACCGCATCACCCTCACCCAGGACGGCCTTCGCCGTGCAAAGCTGGAGAAGGAGGAGCCCCCCAAGAAGCGCGCCAGGAGCAGGTGGGGATGGGAAGAAACCTAGCGGTGAAGAAGAAGATGGTGCCAGCCAGGAACCATCAATGCCAGCGTCATTTTAGAATTATCATCAAATTTTCTTTATGTTGTTTGCTTATGTATCGTTAGTTTGCTTGTGTGCTGAATCTAGTTTGCTTGCCATGCACAATCGCTTGTAATGATGAAATTTGATTGTGTTAGTTTGCTTTCTGTTCAACTTAGTTTGCTGGTGATGAAATTGTCGTACAGAATGCAAATAGGACGCATCGATGCAAGTTGTGTCTGAATCGATCTGAGACTACTCGTATGAAGTCTTAACAAACCCGACAAAGCAGCGATGAACCTAAATTTGAAAAAAGAATACATAAGAGCAAAAGCACAAAAAAAAAGCATAACACGTAAATAATTCAATACGGTGCGGAAGTACGAGCGTGCGATCTGAACCATAATGAATGAAGTACAAGTATGATTTACTAAGTAGTGCACTCCCATACATTGGGGAAAAAAGACTATATAATAGCAAAAACACGGAAACAAAAAATGAGAACTGTACATGCAGTACGGAATGCGTGCACATGTAGTACAGAACCCTGATCAATGCAGTGCATGCCCCGACATTGAAAAAAACACCTAAGACAGGAAAATACAAAGAAAAAATACAAAAAGAAATGCAGTTTCGGCATGCACACAGGTGCAGCGCTGAACTTGTAGACAAAAAAATGCAGTGCTTTTTGTTGGACAAAGAAGTTCGGCATCAAATGCGATGCAGTTGATCGAACACATACCATACATATAAGCGTGACAAATGCCAGTTCACACAGAATGTGGTCGTCAACAAAAAATTAAAATATACACTTATATATACTGTACGAGTTATTTATATAAAATACACACACACATACAAATTAGTCCACATATCTCTGCAAAAGAACAAGAAAAAACACGCACGAAAAAAGTCTTTTTCATACATTAGCTACCTTAGTCAGCACACACGTACACAACATCAAACCCTAGTTCTTGTCCACGCACAGGCTTTTGCCCCCAGTGGAAAACAGTGCCCAAATGACTATTACTGCGTCTGCGACTGCGTCTGCGATTGCGACAGGGAAGTGAGCCCGGTCCGCAATCATATCACATAGCTCAAGCGGCATGTTTTCATAACACAACATGTTCGAAGGATTGAACAGCAGCGAGGAACATGTACTCCGCCTTCCAATCTTGACAGAGCTAAAAACGAAAATTAAAAAAATGCAGACCGATGATTAAAAAATGTTGTCATAAAGAACAAAAAAGTGAAAAAATTAAAATAACAAAAAAAGTAACAAGAAAAGGAAGAAAACAGAGAAGGTGTTACGTCGGATTTCAAAATTTTCTCAACTAGACGTAAGCTGTCATACAACTGCGTCATCCTCAGAACATAGATTCCGCACTCATTTGCTCCTGCATTGTACGGCCGGTAGAGGGCTTCTCGCCAATTTAACCCAGTCAGGGTGGTTCTTCGATTTATACATTTTTTCACCATAAATCGCCTTCAGCAGCTGAGTCATCCTCCTCATCTGCAAAAAAGGAAGCACAAGGTAAAAATAACACACATCACCGATCAAAGTTGCTAGTCAGACGAACCAAAAAAAATATAAAAGTTGTTCTGAAAAGTCTAGATAATCCCTCTTTTAAGTGCACGCGAGGTCATTTCCCATTAACCTTTTTTTACACAGATTATGGGGGGTGTGAGAAAAATGCAGTTCTGTCGCGCATATGTTGTAGTGCACTACATAAACAATTGTGGTTCTATGTGTGCTAAAATTTGCATGTGCAGTTTATGAAAAAAATGCAGCAGGAGAAACACAAAAAAGCTTTATGCTTGGCAAGAAAAAATAACATACCACTTCAGTGCAATCTGCGTGGTAGCCAGTCCTGCGCCACCTTGTCGTCACATCAGGATGGCCAATGTACTTCCTACTGTCATGGATATCAAGCGTCTGGCGATGCTGGTTCATCGTGTATAAGGAATAATGACCATCCTTGGATCGCGTCATCATAATCTGTTCGCATCAAAAAACAAAAATGAAATGAAAAGTTCTTTCGACACGTAGCACCGGGACCACTATTCCAAAAATAACTATAAAAAGAAATGCAACAAACTAGGAAAAATAAATGACAAAAAACAATGAACTTACTAGTTTTGCATCCAACAGTTTCGTAGTCGCTCACAAAAAACTTGAGCTGGTTAGCGCATCTTCTAAAACAAATGAGCTATGCACAACTAGCAACATAGGATTTCCGTCATTATCTCTGCCACAAAGGTTTCCATTTGAAGAACCTCTGCATAGAAAAAAGAACAAAAAAGGACATGAAAAAAGAATAAACAATGCAAGAAGGCATGGACATGAAAAAGCGGTGCAATAGGAAAGAATGACATAAGCGTTTACGTGATAAATAAAGATGAAAGTAGCACCGTTCACGGATTGATAAGCTAAACCCAATTCGAGGTCTTGCTTCGATTACTTGATGAAAAAATCCATGAGATACTGAATCCATTAAAGCTCCTTTGCCAAATGTATCATAGATATAGTCGTCATTGTAAGTATCGACATCACCAAAGGACAATGCACCATAAAGAACGCGTTCTGCGGTAAACATACAGATGGGATCAAT